>PVJL010014325.1:0-28496 GCA_004026885.1 Lyroderma lyra | reverse complement strand
GCTTGTAGAGTTTCTGCTGAGAAATCTGATGCCAGCCTGATGGGTTTTCCTCTAAAGGTTATAGTTCTTTTTTCCCTGGCTGCCTTGAGAATTGTCTCTTTGTCTTTAGTTTTGGACATCTTTAGTACCATGTGTCTTGGAGAAGATCTGTTGGGGTCCAGGTATCTGGGGGTCCTGTTTTCTTCTTGAACTTGGGGTTTCAGATCTTTCCATAGGTTTGGCAAGTTCTCATCTACGATTTGTTTGAGTATGCTCTCTGTAGATTGCTCTGCCCCCTCTTCTATTCCTATTATCCTGATGTTGTTTTGTCTCATGGAGTCAGATAGTTCTTGCAGAGTTCTTTCAATCCTTTTGGTTCTATATTCCCTCTCTTCCTCTTTCTGCGCTGTTTCCATGTTCTGATCTTCAATACCACTATTTCTTTCCTCCATCTTGTTGGTCCTGTTTCCTATGGCAGTTATTTCATTTCTCACTTCTTTTATGCTATTATTTATTTCTCATATTTCCGTCTCAATCTTTCTTATGTTTTGAATTTCTTTTTTAAATTGTTCTTTTTGTTCACAGAGTTCCTTTTTTATGTCATTTGTATCCTTTTTATGTTATTTATCTCAGCTATGGTGTTCTGCCGATTTCTCTCACAGTCTTTTGAGTGGCTGTTTTAAATTCTCTTTCACTTAAATCCGACCCTTCCAGTTGTAAGAAGCTGTCTCCTGGGTAACTTTCATTTTCTTTCTGAGGAGTTTTAGTTTTTAAGGAATTCATCGTCTTCACTGGGTTCTTCCTCTTTGACATGAGCGCTTTATATTCAGTGCTGAGATTATTGCTTTTGTGGTGTCTTGGTGTTGGGCAGACACTAGGTGGCACTGGGGGTCAAGTTTTGGTGGAGAGGAGGTTGTTTGTTTCTTGTTTCTGATCTCTTACTGTGTTTGGAGTCTATGCGCATATATTCTGTGAAGAGGCCAACAAAAGGTGCTCCAAGGGCAGCTCTGCCTTCTGCCCTTTGCTGAGGAAGTTGTTCTGAGACTTTTTCTGCTGGCTGGGGTGAATGCTATCAAATGAGTCTTTCTTCCTATCCCTGATTCAGCACCTGGTGGTCTATGGGCTCACACTGCTTTCAGAACCTTGGGGTGCATGAGGAAGTGCACACTCCATAAGTCCAAAACTGTGGGCCTAGCCTGAGACAGCAGGGTCGCCTTTGCAGTGGGCTGGGAACAGGAACTGCAGCCCTGTGTAGGTCTCCAGGGGGTCTAGAGCTGGTGTGTCATCTTTGCAGTTCAGAGTCCTCGCTCAGCCCTTCTACCACTCAAAATTTCCAGAGGCTGGCTCCCAAACTCCGTCCCCAGCATGCAGCTCCAAAGTCCAGCTCCCCCGCGGTCTCTCCCCTCCCCCAAACTGCGCCACTCTGAATAGTCAGCAGTGATTTTGTTATGTTGCAGTCCGCGGTCTCTCCCCTCCCCCGAACTGCGCCGCTCTGAATAGTCAGCAGTGATTTTGTTATGTTGCAGTCCGTCTCTGCTCCCTTCCCTCTCCCCAACTCACCCCCTTCTCGCCAACCTTCAGGTGTTTACTTGCGGTTTGTGATTTCTCAACAGCCGTTTTGTCACTCAGGGTTCTCTTTCGTGGCTCCTGGATTCCTGTTCAATTGTGTTTTCTGGGAGAGGCTTTAGGGACATCCTCTTTAGTCGCCATCTTGCCTTCTTCTCTGTGTGTTTGTTGTTTGTTACTGCATGCCATTACACAGTACAGTACCTGTCACATAAGGACCTAAAAATCATTTGATTAATAAGTCTCTCTTACAGTGTTTCAGAATTGAACAAGTGTATTTTCATTGCAGCTTTATAATAACTGCATTTAATTATTTACTTTTATGTGCCTTATTTAATATTTATAGTCAAATGTTTTTACTTTTCATATTTGTTCTAAAAATACCATATTTCAGTCATTATATAATCCCCTTTGTGTGTGCCTATATATAGACACATATATATTCATTTATACACATATAATATATATTATACATAAGCAATTTAAAAAATAATAAAATGATAACCAATATGCATACTATCCAATTTAAGAAATAAAATATTACTAGGTTATTTCAAGCATTTTACATGTCTATTCCTAATCTTATATGCCCCCAACACCCTCCCTGGGATACTATTCTGAAATTTGTATTAAATATATTTTTACATTGCTTGATAGTTACACCACAAATGTATCCTGAAACAATGTATTGTTTAATGTTGTCTGTTTTTTTTACCTTTATGTGAGTATAAATGGAATCTCACTGAATATATTCTTACATGTTTTTTTTCTCTTGTTCCCCTCCTCAATACTTAAATATGTATCATTGAAATTCATTTATTTTCACTGTGATATTGTATTTCTTGTATTACTATACCATTATTTATTTATCATTTATACTGTTTATGAATATCTAGATTGTAATCCACTTCTTTCCTACAACAAACAGTGCTGCTATGAACACTTTTGTATGTCTCCCAGAATATATGTGTATGAGTTTCTCTAATACATGCAGAGATTGTAGGGTTGTAGGGCATGATATCTTAAACTTTGCTGAGATTCATCTCTTTTTGTGATGTTGACATTGTTTAATGATTTATCAATTATTTTACTGTAGGGTTGTAAGATGGTAATATTCTATTTCTACCATTTCATTTTCATTTATAAGCTGGAACATTTCTATGAAGAGAAATTTTACCCTTATCTACTCTTCCATTACCCAAATGGTCAATTTACTTAGGAAAGGAGAAGGTCAATAATTCATTGTTTTCTCTTTCTTCATCAGTTTTCAAAATAAGGAATTGGCTTCCTAGCATCCTTCAAAGTTTCCCAGTGGCTCAAATTGTCCCATCTTTGGCCCATGGGTACTTCTTCAATGGGTACCTGAGTTGTGTTTTTCTCTTTTTACACTACCCCAGTAATCGTTACTTTTGTGTATGACAACATGTCTCAGGCTAAGTTTGTTCACTTCTAGTCCCAGACTAGTAATTTCCTGTCTTTCCAAGGGTCACTGATTTCCTTAAGTGGGAAATAGTGTTTCAAGACAATAGTATGAGGAATCTAAAGAGAAGAATAAATGAGCAATCAAACTAGAAAAAAAAAAAACTCGTGGACATAGACAATAGCTTAGTGCTTATCAGAGGATAAGTGGAAAGAGTGAGGGAAATTCAAATACAGGGTGCCAGAGAAATGTATACACTTTTTAAGAAAGATAAAAACTGTATTAAAATTGTAATATTCAATATATACTGATAACAAAAGATGAATACAAGTCCTATTTGACTTCTGCCATTATAAGATGTGCTCAAAGTGGTTGCCATCAGTGTCTAGACACTTTTAATTATGGTGAACTACTGCTTGAGCAACATTGACCAAAGTGTCCACTTGTATCGCTGTGTGTGACATTTCAGTTTTTTCCTGAAGTATTACCATTGTAACCGGTTTCCTAGAGTATACCACATCATTTAAGGTCCCCTAATGGTAGAAGTCAAGGGGTGTTAAGTCAGAAGAATGTGAATGAAACTCAAACAACATTCTCAAATTTCAAATACCACTTCAGAGTTGTCTTGCACTGCTGGAATGACAATCGTATTTTCTCCATTTTCTTTGACTGTCTTGCCTGTGGCATAGTGACACTAACATTCATTCGAGTAATGCCATTTTTTAATGCCATATTTTAAATGAACATCATTCTACACATTGCTTCCATAATAGAATTCAACTTCTAAAAGTAATACATAGATAACATCGCTTAAAATGTGTATACATATTTTTGGCACCCTCGGTATATGCTGATGAAAGGAGAACTGACTGGGTGGTGAGCATGCAATGCAACACATAAACAATGTATTATAAAATTGTACACCTGCAACCTATGTAATTTTTTTTTAAATAATGTCACCACAATACATTTAATAATAATAAAAAACACCAATAGTAATTTCAATCTAGATAGTTCTTGGACTATATTTTGAGAAACACCAATGTAGAATATACTAACAGTCTCTTGTGATTTACTAAATCCAGATTTAAGAATAAAAAACCAACATGTTTCAGTGTTTTTATGAAAATTAGGATGGCTTCAAATTCACCAAAAGTTTATTCCACACCACAAAGGGTGCCAAAAAAGTATATACATGTTAAGAAAAAAAAACTATATTAAAATTGTAATGCTCAATATATATTGATAATAAAAGATGAATACAAGTCATGTTTGACTTCTGCAATTACAAGAGGTGCTCAAAGTGGTTACCATCAGTATTTATGTAATACATAGATAATGTTTCTTAAAATCTGTATGTAAATTTTTGGCATCCTTGGTATTTGCTATGGAAAAATTAGAGGTAATTCACCTGCAAATACTTCAGGGAAAGAAAAATCTTAATATTTTTCTCTTTCCCCATGTCATTTTTTCTGAAAAGTCCATGGGAAATTACAGCAAGTAGCACATGCAGACTCTCAGGAGAGGGAGAAGGATTCTCCCCATCATCATCTAGGGAAGGATTGAAATTGTATGTTGCTATCACCTATGGGGTGATACCAAAAGTACAAAAGCCACTCAATATAAAAAAAAAGACAATAGTATAAATGCTCAGAGTCCTTCTTATTATTACATCGATTATTCTTTCTAGGAAATTTAAGTGGACAGAACTGGGAAGTATTTTTCTATGAGGTAAATCACATCATGAGTTTATACTGATATTCAAATTCAAATAGAAGATTAATAAGTTTTAGTTAACCTTTTTGATCTGTATCTCCTTTTTCTCATTTTGAAAATTCTACTCCCCAACAACGTGATATACTTGTTTGTTTTATCCAACAATACACACACCACAGTCTTAGAATAACAATCTAAAACTACCACCATACATGTGATTTTTTTTCAAAGTTTAATTTATTTTTATATGTCTTTAAAAATTTGGGGGTAATTTTTTAAAATTTCTTGAAATACCTTTTTTATGTGTTGTGTAGCCACCACCTGATACCTAATTAAATTCATGTTTCATAGCACTTTCAAATTTTAAAGACTTTCTTATTTGGATTTAACTTTAAACTTTTGTAAAAATAATTATGTAATGTGTTATATATAAATCAAGGTATACTTTTAAAATGTACTTTCTATTTCTGTAACCTTCATCTTATTACTTTCTTCTTCAAACAACCATTTTTTATTTCTTATTTACACTTTCATTTTTAAAATATAAGCCAATACATATGTTATTTTCCTAGCATCCTCCAAAGATGAACAATGACTATTTGGAAAATATCACTGTGAACCCACGAATTTAAACACATTTTGTATAATTTAGTTCATTGAAATTATTATTCTGATTGATGACCAAATTTTTTTCTACTTTTGTTTAGGTTGGTACCTGAGGTTTTTAGACATACCTTAGTAGTCTTTGACAGCTTCCTTGATTTCTGGTAAAACAAAATATCCCCTTTGAGTTTTTCACAGATAAACCATACACACACACACACACACACACACACACACACACACACTTTTCACCTTACATGAATGTAATATAATTTATTCCAACAATATCCTTCTGATGGACATTGAGTTGTATCCATCCTCTTGCTATTATAAATAATCCTACAATGAATAGCCTTTTTAATAATGTTTCATATTTTTGCTAATATGTCTTTCCTAAAAGTATAAACTTTTGATCAGAGAGTATATTCATTCACAATCTTAAAAAAAGGACCATCTAATACATTGTAAGCCATTTATTATCTGACTGGTGATACTGTTAGAATAGGCTTCTCATGATTGATGACTAATTCCACTCTGGGTCCCAGTACAAACAGAGAAAACATATTAATTGATCTTTCTTGACAGTCATTAGAATTTGACTAATGTTTTATGGAAGGTTTCCTCACTGGCTCATTTATTCAGATTCTGGGCTAATGGAGTCAACCTTGAGACTGAAGCCTGCCTTTCATACTGCTGGGAAACTTTAGTGAAAAGGGCATATGGAATGTTATTAGAAAAAAAGTAGCCTACATACCCACTACTGGGTATGGTTTTTTTGAGGGAAGATCAGGCCCCACACCAAGAAAGTAAATAAAAAAAAATAGCACATCTTTGGCACTTAAGAAATACAACTTACTGTCTGCTCTTACATCATTTCTTTTGCTTCTATTCTTCCCAACTCTCCCATGAATGGTACCTTGATATTTTCAGTTCTCCTCCATTCATTCATTCTTTTGTTCTTTTATTCAATGAATATTTATCGAGTAAATTTCTATGCATGTCTCTACTGGGATATTAATATTTTCACTCAGGGTCCATGTCATATTTTGTAGAAAATTCTTAGGTTTTTACTTATAAACTTTATCAACTTTCACTTAGTATACAGAGCATTTGTCATTGACTTGCTAAGGAGGTTACTCCACCCCACCACAATATCAGCAGCAAACTGCAATCTTCCTGCATTTCTGCTTACTAAGAAATGGCTTCTTTCCTGTTTGTGTCAGTTTGTAATCTATATCTCGCTCATTACAATCTGACATTCAGTATCTTGAATCTTGACATGTGTTAATTCTTTTCTTTAGGTTTTCTGGTGCATTAAAGTGAATGGAGAATGGTTTTAGCTTTTTTGAGTAGAAAAAAACATACTTCTTGATTAAGGTGCAAACTGAAAATGCAGAAATATGTACATATTGGCACTTCCGATAAAAAAATATTAAACACTTTCCCTATCACATGCCCTTTGTAACTTTTGAAAGTTCTTCTTATTCAACTATATTATGACTTTTATTACATAGAGAGTAGTTATTTTTGCTAGTACTCTTTCTGGAGACCAAGTACTCACTTATGGCAGTTTTGAGTTTAGGCAGCCTGCTGTTCTTGAGTGGGAGAGATATGATCCTTGATACTATCCTTATCTGGAGTCCATGTCACTGAGCTTTGCCTATAAAAATTATTCTATTTTATCACTAAGAATTTGCCTAGCATTTCCTCACATTGGCCCCCTAGGGAAAAAAAAAAAAACTATCTCAGAGGATAATTGGAAGACAAACACACCCTAGCCAATTATTTACATAAAAATATAAAAATCTTCCTGAAATTACATGTACTTTAATTAGAAATAAAATATCATGGACTGTTTTAATAACCTTAAAAGTCCCTTTATGTAAAATAAGACTGCTGCAGAGAGGGCCTAGATGTTCCATTTATTCTTGCTGTACACTTAGGAAGACTACATTTCTCAGTCTCTCTAGCTTATTTTGGAGGTCTCTAATTGGTAATGGCCAATAGGGTCATACAGAATTGAAATACACCACTTCTAATATTATCCATTGCACACTACCAGGTCATCTCCCATCTTCTTACCTGGAGACCTTAAAGGCCAATTAATTCTTCCTTCCTTCCTTCCTTCCTTCCTTCTTTCCTTCCTTCCTTCCTTCTTTCCTTCTTTTCTTTTGTTCATTTATTTTAGTTTTTGCCATATAGTTATTTTTAAATTTTTAAAATAAATTTATTTGGCTGACAATAAAATAATTAAAGAAATTGAAGACACAAATAAATGGAAAGACATACCATTACACAGGTTGTAAAAATGAGTATTTTTTAAAAATTTCCATACTACCTTAAGCTAGATTCAATCAAATCTTTATAAAAATTTCAATGGCATTTGTTATAGAAATAGATAAAATAATCTCAAAATTCATACAAAACTACAAAAAACCCTGAGTAGCCAAAGCAATCTCGAGCTAAAATAGCACAGCTGGAGGCATTGCAATGCTTGATTTCAAAATATACTACAAAGCTATAGTAACCTAAACTATGTAGTGCCAGCATAAAAACAGACAAGTAAACCAATGGAACAGAATTGAGACCTCAGAAAGAAATACACATGTCTTTTTGTCAACTGGTCTACAACTAGACTGCCTAAATGTACCATTTTAATGGGATAGAATACAACAGTACTGTCCCATTTCAAATGGTACGTATGCTCAGCGTACCTATGGACACCTTGAATTTAGCCAGTGAGACTAAGCTGACCATTTGCACCATTTGAAATGGGACAGTACCATTGTTTTCTGTTTCTTTTAGAACAATATATCTTATCCACATAAAAAGGTGCCAAGAACACACAATAGGGAAATATGTCTTTTCAATAAGTGATTTGGGAAAATTGTAGAAGAATCCACATGTAGAAGGATGAAATTGGACACTCATCTCACCCATATACAAAAATCAAGTCAAAATGAATTAAAGATTTAAATGTAAGACCTAAAGCTGTGCAAGTACTAGGAGAAAACATACAAAAAATGCTTCTTGATGCAGGTATGCACCAGGATTTTTGAATATGACTCCAAAAGCAGAAGCAACAAATATAAAAATAGACAAATAGAATTGCACCAAACTAAAAAACTTTTGTACATCAAACAATTGACAGACAAGATAAAACCTATGGAATGAGAAAATATTTCCAAACCACCTATGTGGTAAGGGGTTAATAATCAAATATATAAGGAACTCATAGAACTCAATAATTAAACAAACCCCTCAAACAAACAAAAATCAAAAGCTCAGTTAAAATGGGCCAAAGACCTGAATAGACATTTCTCCATGAATATATACAAATTGTCAAGGGGTAAATAAAAATGTGTTAAGCATCCTTAATCATCAGGAAAATGCAAAGTAAACCCACAAGGAAATATCACCCCAGACTTGTTAGAATGGTTATTATCAAAAAGACAAATAGAAATGTGTCAAGGATGTGAGAGTAAAGGTGTTCTTTGTATGCTTTTGGTGAAAATGTAAATTGGCAAAGATGTGAAAATCAGTATGGGAATTCCCAAAATATAAATAAATGGAACCACCATATAATCCCCCATCTCACAGCTGGGTATAGGAAGTCTGACAATTAAGTTCACAAACTCATCCTAGAAAAGTGCTACATATCTCATTGTTGAATATCACTATGGTTATCTTTGAAGTACTCCCCTGGGGAAGGTATGCACTAAGGCCTGCACCAAGTGCACCCTTCAAAACAGTTTTGGAACTCTTTCTGGAATGGCCATCAGAGCTGTCATCATATTACCTGTGATGTCCAGAATGTCATCAAAATGTTTTCCTTTCAATAAATTCTTTGTATTTGGGTAAAGAAAAAAGCCATTGGGGGCAGTATCAGGTGAGTAGGGAGGGTGTTCAATACAGTTACTTGTGTACTGGCTAAAAACTCCCTCAAAAACTGTACTTTGTGAGCTGTGCATTGTCATTATCCAAGAACCATGAGTTGTTGGTGACTAGTTCAGGTTGTTTTCATTTAACTTTCTCATGCAGCCTTTTCAGCACTTCCAAATAGGAAACTTGGTTGATTGTTTGTGCAGTTGGTACAAATTCATAATGAACAATCTCTCTGATATCAAAAAAGGTTAGCAACATCATTTTGATTTTTGGTTTAGACTGACAGAACTTTTTTGGTCATGAAAAATTGACTAACTTCTACTGTGCATTTGACGCTTTGTTTCAGGGTTGTATTAATACACCCATGTTTTATCACCAGTGATTACATGACCCAAAACATCATCTTGCCTCTCCAAAAGGTCTTTGCAAACTTTGACTACCCTTTACTTTTGTTCATCAGTGAGCTCCTTCAGAACCATTTTTGCATACATTTTTCTTATGCCAAGATTTTCAGTTCAGATTTTCCTGTTTCTCTATTGATGTTTATTTGGTCTGCTTTGTTTCTCACTATCAGCCAATGATTTTGATACACAGTTCTATGAATTTTTGCAATGTTTTCATCAGTTCTGCTAGATACTGGCCACCTTGATCTCTCTTCATCCGTGATACTTTCTCTCCCCTCAGAAAAACATTTAATCCATGTTTTCTTCATGGCATTATCCCCATAAACTTGTACTAATGTGTCCCTGATTTCACTTCTACTCTTGCCAAGTTTAACAAGAAATTTAATGTTTGTTCATTGTTCTAATTTAAGCTTTGACATTTTCAGGAAGGCACAAAAAGCATGTAACAACAGATCTTGTATATCTAAGGAAAGAAAATTCATAACTTTAAACAGATATTTCCACTCTTACATTACAACATTATTCACGTTATCCAAATATAGAAACAGCCTAAATTTTTATCAGTGGATGAATAGAGAAATGAAATGTGGTATAGTTATATAATTGAATATTATTTATTCATAAAAATAAAAAAAACTCTTCCATTTGTGACAAAATAGATAAACCTGGAGAATATTATGATAAGTGAAACAAGCCAGACACAGAGAGACAAAAACTGCTTGATCTCACTTAAATGTGAAATCTAAAACAGTTAGACTCTTAGAACCACAGAATGTTGGTTACCCGGGAATGGTGTATGGGAAATACAAGGAAATGTTGGTTAAGGTATAAAGTTTCAAATGTGCAGGAAGGATAAACCTGGAGATTTAATGCACAGCATGATGATTATACTTAGAAATGCTGTATTTTATACTTTAATACATTAAAAGTGTATATAATTGTTCTCAAAAATAAGTAACTAGGTGAGGTGATTGATGTTAAAGTATAATGTTATATTGTATATTTAACATATGTGCAATTTTTATTTGTCAATTGTACCTCAGTAAAGTTTGGAATAATCCAAATCTTATGGTTGTTAATATTACAGTAAACTGAGTCCCTGATGCCACTTAAATTTGTGTTGGATTGCTATTCTAGATGCTAAGCAAGATCAAAGTGGTACTAAGGATTCAATTAACTGATTGATTGCCTTTTTTGAGGAAATGATCAGACTCAGAATGGGATTTTTCACAAGCCATTTGTTTCTGGGTAAATATTCAAGGCAGAACTACTCAAAATCTACATTATGATGGGTGCAGGGCTAAGGATGGGTTTTTGTACTTGTGCTTTCTAGCCTGCAAAATCAGTTTCTAATATTACAGTTTCTACAAGCCTCTGAGGATTGATTATGTTTGTATCCTGAATTAGAGGTTATCTGCAAGTAATCAGCTCTGTTTTTAATTTCCATGTGTTCTTTTCTAGCAATGTAGTGGTCTTAAACACATACCCCTTGTTGGATTAAATGGTGTTTATTAAGAAACCAGGACACTATTATAAAACCTTACTCCTCCTCTGTTATAGAAATATATAAGCTTTGAAGGTCAACCAAATACACATTCTGTGTCACATACAGAGTTCAATTATATTCATACCTGAGTTTCTTCATTTGTAAAGTGTACACAAATTTTTTATTTAAAAAGTGCTACATTTATTTATTCATCAAATATGTGCTGTTCATTCCTAATCTCTTAGAGCATTGGTTCCCAAGTAGTGGTGCTTGTACCTCTGGGAATATGTGCTGGGCAGTTCAGGGGTATACAAAAAATAATCAACAATGTTGAAAAAACAAGTAAAGTAAAACAATGCAAAATGTTAGTTATGGAACAATACATGTTATGTTGGAGTCATTGTTAATGGAGACACTTCAAAATTTGATCACATTAGCAAATGATGATTGGTTTAGGCATGGCTATCAACCCTTCCCCCAAACCACTCTTCTACCAGTCATTATGCACAGTTTCAGAATAATCCATTTGCAACATTTCTAGAACTTCCCCAAACATATAAATACATCCCTAGTCAGACTGTTTGATCACTTTAGTTTTTGACTGAGTAAAAGTAAGGGTGTTGTCTTTAATCATGATTATTTTCAAGTAGTTTCTTTTTATTTTATGTTTCACATAGTAATTTCAAGTTTCACTTATTATTGTCAGTGATTTCTAAGCATGTCAATTATGGATCAGTTATTGAAAACAGGAATGGTTTTAAAAACCAAAACTTAATGTGGATTATCACCTGTAGACAAGTACTTCTCAACATGTGTCCACAGCTACAACTACACAGGCACCAGGAGTTAGTAAAAAGGTTCATGCCTCAGACATTACACAGAATAAAAGGAAATATTCTGAAGAGTATTAATATATTAAATATAAGTTTTCATTTGTAGGTAATGATAACTATCCTAAGCCCTTGTGTGTTTTGTGTGGGGAAATATTATCCAATGGTTGCATGAAACCTTCTTTAGTCATGTGACATTTTGAAACTAAACATCCTACGTATAAAAACAAATAAATGTATTATTTTCAGTGCTTAGAATATGTCAAACTGTTTCTTCATACATGATGTCAGGAAAGAGAGACCATGAGAATGCAGTTGAGGATTCATACTGTATTGCTTATCACACAGCTAAATGTGATAAAAAAGAAACATACTAAAGCTAAAGATTTAATTCCTTCTTGTATTAAGGATACCATTTTGGGGGGTATATTTGGGGAAAAAATGTCTACAAAATCAATACTATCTCTTTTTAAAAAAATACATCATCTTTATGAATTCAGGAAATGTTTGATGACGTTTAAGCTGTAGTAGTAAATAGACTTAGAAAAAGTAAATTATTTTCCATCCAGGTCGATGAAAACATAGGTGTTACTGATTTACCCATTTTGCTCATCATTGAGAGGTACTTGGTAAGAAATAAAATTAAGGAAAATCTGTTGCTTTGTTACCCATTGACAGAATGTACCAAAGGCAAATATATTTTTAATGCAAACAATGGTTATTTCATTTAAAAGGGCATTATTGGTTGAATTGTGGTGTATGTCCTGACCAAGGCAAGCCTATGTCAGGTTGTTTTACAGGCACACATGGGTGAATTAAAGAAGCAACTCCCCATGTGCCACGACATCACTTATGCATTCATAGACAAAGTCTTGAATCCAAGCCTCTTTCTAGTGAAATGACAGATGTTCTTGATGAGGCTGAAATACTTGTAAATTCTATTAAAGTCACAACCAGATTGTTTAAAGTGCTATGTGAAGAAATGAACAGCATTCATAGCACTTTTCTTTTGCATATGGTGGCAAAGTAATACTTACACAGATGTTTGAACTTAGACATAAAGTCCAGGTATTTTTTGAAGATCATTTTTTCCTCTTGCTCCTAAATTTCAGGACAGTGGTTGGCTTCAAAGTTTTGCATATTTATCAGGTATTTTTCTAGAAATAAACAAACTCAACTTGAGACTTCAAACAGCTCAAACACTATATGCAAAGAATCTGACAAAATTGAGTCAATTGTTTAAAAAGTGAACTGTTGGAAAGTGTGTATTGAAAGAGGTCAGCCTGAAGCTTTTGAAAGTCTGCACAATTTCTTATCTGAGAATGACTTGCACCTATCTGAAAATGTCAAAGAGAATATTGTAAGTTACTTGGAAAATCTTAAAGTGTCCTTTTATAAACACTTCTGTCAATGTGAAAAAGAAAATAACTGGGTTGCAGGTCTCTTCAATGAAGAATTCTCTAAAGAAGCTAAGGTATCAATCAATTAAATAGAGCAGTTAATCAAACTTCCAACGGATTCTTCTATACATTTTGCTTTTAAAAGAAAGGCTCTTATTACCTCCTAGGTAGGTGTCAGTGAAGAAAAAAGCAGCTCAGTGAGAAGGCACTCAAATACCTCTTGCCATTTACTAATACTGAACTAGTGGAGAAAGCTTTTTGAGCTTTTTCTTCTTACACTTTCATTAAATATAAGTACTACGACAAGCTTAATTCAAGTCTGGATTTAATACTGTATCTTGCATTTTTGAGCCTGATTTCAAGAAACTAAGTGCAACAAAGCAAGCTCAATGATCTCACTAACAATGTTTCAGTTGACTAATAAACCCGCATAACAATTATTGCAGACTTTTCAGATAACACAAATATTATTATTAACAATAAATTAAAAGTGCTAAATACTTGATATCATTATCAATATTCATATGCATTATTAATATTATAAAATTAAATATGTGGTTTGTACTTTTCATGTAGTAATTTTTCTTCCCTAACTTATTACCTCATTTCCACTATTTTACATTAAGACAGGCACTGAACAAAAGTGTCAACATTTAAACAAAGCTGTTTTAAAAACAAGGAATAAAATTTATAGAAATGGCCTTAAGAGGGGTACACAAATGGAAAAAGGTTGTGAACCACTGCCTTAGAGTTCTACCATTTTATATATGTATGTAAGTTTGTATTGTTTTTAGAGATTTTTTTGTCTTTAATTTTTATTTTTAAATTTATTTGGATGACATTGGTTAGTAAAAGCTACATAGGTCCCGGATGTACAATTCTACAGTACATCATCTGTGTGTTTCATTGTGTGTTCCCCACCCAGAGTCAGTGTTTGGAAAGACTTATACCATTTTAGTTCGAAAAGTCTGCAGTAACAAAGCACCATACCACAAACTGCATGGCTTAGAACAGCAGAAATTTGTTCTCTCACAGTTCTGGAGGCTAAAAGTTCAAAATGAATGTGTCAGCAGGATGACACTCCTGAAGGTACAAGGGGAGAATGGTAGCTTATTTTTTTCTGATTTCTGGTAATTTGCTGACAATCTTTGACATTCTTTGCTTGTAGATGCATCACTTTCATCCTTTGTCTTCACATGTTGTTCTCTCTATGTGTCTTCACATGGTCTTCCCTATGTATGATACATATCTATTTTTGTGTCCACATTTTCCCTTTGTGTAAGGACACCAGTCATATTAGTTTAGGGGACTTAATGATCTCATTTTGATTACCTTCTAAAGATTGTTTCCAAATAAGGCCACAGTCTGAGGTAGTGAGGTTTAGGACTTCAACATATCTTTTTTGGTGGATTACAATTCTACCCATAACAGATGCCAAGATAAGTAAAACACAGTCCTTGATATCAAAGAGATATCTGTTTAGTAAGACAGATTAGTTGTACAAGAACAACTATTCTATAGTGCATCAGGCAAGGGTTTTAAGTAAATGACCATGCCAGTTCTGTGGATAGAGATCACTTTAAATGGCAAGAACATGGAAGGGGTATGAATGTAGTCTCCTATAGTATATCATAAAGCACAATTTCCAGTGTATATTAGGAAGTATTTTTAAATAGGTTGCAATAAATTACTTTAAGTGTCTGTTCCATAGCTGGCATATCTCTGCACACTCCTGTTTCCACAATAGTTCTTTTCTAGACCCCTTATCCTGCCTTACTTTTCATAATACTAAATACGTTCTACATATTATGTAGTTAATTATTTACCCCTAGTATAATGTAAGCTGTTTGAAAATAAGACCCTGTCTACCTTAATCTATCATAGTGACTAAACTCATTCCTGGTATGTAAAGGTTGCTTTATAAACATTTGATCATTGAATGAACAAAGGAACTATCTAGTGTATAGCTTGAAATAGCAGTTCGTAAGATGGTTTCTTTCACTTTCATTTTCTGAGATGGATTAGAAAGGCATAGTGGACTCTGAGCCTAGCAATCACTTCTAATGGTGAGTCTCCTTATAGTGTACTAGTTAAGGGGATTGAAATTAATGCTGCTAAGTAATTAAAGTTTTAAAGAAGATGGTGATTCCTTCCATGGTGGGCAGGTGCTGTCCTGTTAGTAAGAGGAGAAAAATAATATGCCTGCCAGGAATAATTTGTGTAATTCCATTCCTTTTTTTCCCCTTGGCTTTTCTTCATAAGTTAAAAGCTGATGTTTTAGCAAACCCCTGCAATTTCCACAGCATGACAGTCAAAAGAAATCTTTTGGCCAGAAAGCTTTGTAGTACAACATAAATTAAGGGGTTCAGCAGCACTGCAATGTCTGTTCTTTCACTTCACTATTAGACAATGGCACGAATATAAGCAATTACTTCTTAGATGTTTTAAAACTATTATTAAATGTCAGGAACTTTTGCCAATAGTAATTTATTGAAAGTGGGCATAATTGTGCAGTAAAATGATGTTTTCTGATTTTTCTCACAATTAGATGAGTCCACAAAAATTATTTAGCAAAAAATGAATAAAAACACATGAACAAAAATTTCTGTGCAGTTGCAAATGCAGGATATCAATACTGAAGGCCACATGTTTTTTAAAGGGATTTAAGGTAAGATTCTTTTGACAAATGGATAAAAAGTAAGCCAATATATCTGCTTGATAAAATGTAAAATACTATTACAAAGGAAAATAAGATATCTTAAGGCTCAAGATATTTGTTATTTTGACTGGGAGTTGATAACAATGATAAATTTCAATTGTTGATTAATGGCATTCTTTAACTACCTAATAAATATTACAGCAATAAAACAAGTTTTCACCCGTTTGGATGAGGGAAGTTTTAAATTTGTTAAAAGTCTAATTTGTAAAATAATTTTAAGGACGTGGAGTTTCTTTACTTTTTCATATACACAGTAGCTACATAGGCCAAGACACTATTGCCTTGTCTGTATATTTCCTGTGAATTGATGAGAATGGTTTATAATTAACACCTGGACTTTTCGTAAATTGATGCTCCAATGAGGTTTAAACATTCTTCCTCACTTTTGTTCATTGTTTAATGATCCTATCTCTATATGTTTTATTTTCCTTTCTTTCATAAGAATTTATTTTTTCATGAAATGCTTGCTATTTTTTTTAAAAATCAAGAAATACAGAAGTAAAACAAAGGGGATAGCACTTCAAAATCCATTATCCAGAACACCATCATTATCACTGATGAATTGCCATTTATCTATCTATGCAAACTTAGAAATGGCTAGAAGACTGGGTAGATACATAAAGTAGTTTTATAAAAATGGGATTATTCTGTATTCATTTTAAATTTAAAAGGAGTTAACTTGAATTTAGTAGAAGATAAAGGAAGTCAGAGTAAAATTGAAAAAAAATTGTCAAGGTTAACCAAAATCTTATTCAAGTATTTCTTAAATGTATTTTAAGCTGTACTGGAGATTTTTAGACAGTATGTGTTACTTATTTTTATTTTTTCAAGTCTATTAGCATTTAAATTGACTTCCAAAATCCTAATTCCCATAACTTTTCAGTTTTCATTCTCTGTTTAAAAACATTCAGTGCTTACCATTATTCGTTTTTTGGCCAGAATTTCTCTATCCCTAAATTCTATATGTGAATTAATCTCTTATTTGACTGGTTGTTTCATTAAGTAATATTTTTAGGTAGGGCTCATAGTGGCCCTTGAATGTGTGTATGCTTGAATAAGCCTTTAGCCTTTATATGCAAAGGAGAAATTGAGTGGTTATAAAATTACATGCCATGCTCTTCCCATCCCCTTCAGGATTGCATAAATGGCTCTACTATCTTCATGTACATTGAGTGTTTCCTTCCTCTTACCATGACTGACTGCTCCATTCATCTTTTGTCTGGCTTGATTTCATCATCATTTTCTTTTTATGGTCTCTATTCTCATTTTTAATTTTCTCTATTTATGTTGAATGTTGGTATGGAGAAGTCCAAGGCCAGCCTAATATATTTATCTTTTATAAGTGGCTTTCCTCCCTTGTCTAAAACACTGAATTGATAAATAATGACTTCTACTCTCAAGTGTTCAGTACTGAATTTTCAAAGGGCTTTCTATTCCTCCTGTAGTCTGATTTTCTGACCAGATAATGGGCATTAGAAAAATTTTTCAAACTTTCATTAACATATTTTTTCTTTAGTACTACTTCTGAAGATTGTAATCAGGTCAAATACAAGGATTTTTTTTTGCCCATTGTTTTTGAAAGTGTTTGGCATGTGGTTATATCCTTATGTTAATTTGATACTGATAAAGTTACCATCCTTCTCATTTTTATTATTTAAAAATATTTTTGTTTTTTATTATATTAGGTAATTTTCCTTTATTCTTCTGACTTACCTGAAAGTAGAACACAATAATTGTTTGTTTGATTTTTCCCATCATTTATTTTTAAATTTTCAAATATACAGCATAGATGAAGGAATTTTACAGTGAACACATTTATACTCACTTGATCAATCAATGACCAGTCAAGAGTCATAAACCACATCAGAATTTTGAACAGGGAAATTTAATATAAAGAATTGTTAACCAAGTACAAGCTTGTTAAGTATAGGAGTCATCACTTCTCACATTAGTGTAGAACCATAAAAATGACAGTGCATTCTGAAACTTTCAAATGATCTTAAAAATCAATGGGGAAATTAATATTGCATTTAATTTTTTGTCAAGATATTTTAAAATTTTCTTACTGTGTTTTAAATGCATAGGGGACTAAAAATAGCAAAACTAGTATTTAGCACACTGTAATTTAAAATATTAGAAAATGTTTTATTTCTTTATAAAAACTTAGCAAAAGTAGTTTGAATATTGCTTGCCTCCTTCTTGGCATGAAACTTATGACATGGAACAAGGCATGATAAATTGTCATATACCTTTCTAAGTTTAGATTAGTTTTCAACATTATATCCTTTGTACTTTCCATGTTGTCAAATATTTTTAAAATATCCTTTAATGTGTAAATTTTTGTGGGCATCACTTCTGGGATATCTTCATCTTTTTCATCACAACTTTCTACATTTACGTCAATGATTTCAACTTTACTAAGTTCCTCTCACTGCATTGTAGGATCAAATGGCAGCAGTATAATTGTTCCCAGGGTGAGCTATTTCTTCTATAATTTAATTTATGCTTGATTTTAATTTTACTTATAGCATTATCACTTTTCATTTATTTGCTGCACATTCATCTCTGTTAACTAATTCTCTTTTAATTATTGTTATAAAGTGTCACATGGGTTTATCACTGGAATAGAATGATTCAACACAACTACATGCCTTGCTGTCTGTGCATGAACTGAATATCATATATACAGTGACCAACCACCAACAAACTTTGAAAGAAGTAACATGATTTGTCAGTGATTATAACATTCATTTTTTTATTTGTATAGTGATCTGTGGACCAAAGAGCAACTGGCAAAGTTTATAATTTATGCAATTATTCAGTTATTATACCCTTGTCACTAAAATTCAAAGTATGTTGTTGGGGAACTAGTGTTATTTAATTAAAAAATTGTAAATCACAGCCAATCAAAGTAAAGCCTGTCTCTACTAACATAGATAAAGGGAATTCCAGTGTGTAACTAAAATATTAACTGCAGAAAGAAGCTACCATTCTAGGACTAAAGGAAAATTTACTCTTTCACCTTCCTTTAAGATATAAGAGACTCTGTCCCCACAAGGCAGATATTCAGATATCTGAAGAGTGGTAATTGTGAAAAAGAGCATAATTTGTACTGATGTAAGTAAAGAAGAGGACACCCCAGAACCATAAGAGCAGCCTGTCACTAAGGTGATGAAGAAAGTTGCTGGATGCTACAAAGAACAACCTGACATGATGGTGAACATTATAGATAGCAGCAACATCCAAAATGCTCACTGCTTCAGAGACCATAGAAAACAAGAAAAAATTAAAAGGTAGTGTTTTTTTCCACCTCCAGGTTTGCAGTCACCATCTCTCATCCACTGTTGGCAGAACAAGATCGGTAACCCTGTGGCAATAAAGAAAGTGAGTTGTACGATTCAGCTCCAGAATCGCAATATGACGCCAACAAGGTTTGGGCTGGAACTATGAGGCAATAAATTGCTAGCACACTCAGATTCTACCATCTTATGCTTGTTTTTTCACATATGAGTTCTGACAATTAAGTTCGCAAATTGCTACCATGCACTTATGTTGGCAGCACTGTACAAACAACTCAGTAAGGTTTTATAACCTTGGTATATCTGTGTCTCATAGCTGTGTTCGTGTTGACGTGTGGCAATGTCTTACTGAGTGACGTTCATTATGGTTGTTGTGTGTTTTTGTTTGCCTTCACAAGAATGTTGGAGCTTGAACTAGAGCAAAAATCAACCATTAAATTTCTTGTTAAATTTGGAAAAAGTGAAAGTGAAATCAAGGACATGTTAGTCCAAGTTTATGGGAATAATGCCATGAAGAAATGGCAGTGTACAAATGGATTAAATATTTTTCTGAGGGGAGAGAACACTGATGAAGATAGACCAGGGCAGCCAGTAAGGAACACAACTGATAAAAGTATTGCAAAAATTCACTGAATTGTGATTTAAAATCATCGGCTGACTGTGAGAAGCATAGCAGAGCAAATAAACATCAATAGGAAAACAAAAAAATCTTAACTGAAAATCTTGGCATGAGAAAGGTGTGTGCGAAAATGGTCCCAAAGGAGCTCACTGCTGAACAAAAGCAAAGGAGAGTTGAAATTTGCCAACCTCGGAGAGAGTCAAGACAATGGTTTGGGCCATGTTATCACTGGTGATGAAAAATGGGTGTACCAATATGACCCTGTCAAAATGCTAACCTTTTTTGATATCAGAAGGATTGTTCATTATGAATTTGTACCAACTGCACAAATAGTCAACCAAGTTTCCTATTTGGAAGTGCTGAAAGGGCTGCCTGAAAAAGTTAGACAAAAATGAGCTGAACTTTCACCACCCACTCATGGCTCTTGCATCACAACAATGCACCAACACACAGGGCAGTGGCTGTGAGGGAGTTTTAAGTCAGCACACAAATAACTGTATTGAAACAACCTTCCTACTCTCCTCACACTGCCCTGAATTACTTTTTCCTTTACCCAAAGATAAAGGAAATAATGAATGGAAGACATTTTTATGACATTCAGAATATCAAGCATCATACAACGACAGTTCTGATGGTCATTCCAGAAAAAGAGTTCCGACATTGTTTTGAAGGGTGGACTAGGCACTGGTATCAGTGTATAACTTCCCAAGGCGAGTACTTCAAAAGTGAAATTCAGCAACGAGGTATGTAGCACTTTTCCTAGGATTAGTTCGTGAACTTAATTGTGAGACCTTGCCTCTGCCTACTGGACTATCCCCTTATTCATTCATCAATTAGTCATATTTTGATATATTCCAAAGTAAGTTTCAGACATCAGTATACTTTCCCCTAAATAGTACAGCATGAATAGCATTAACTAAATTTTGATATTTAAGTTTGTTCAATTTTATGAAAAATTGACTGACTTTTAAAATACATACATTTACGTTGATCCAACCTCTACTAAGATATAAAATATTTCAATTGTCTCCAGAATGTTCCCTTATGCCCTTTTCCCAATTAATTCTCTCCCCTGATCCAGACACTAGTGTTCTGATTTTTTTCACCACAAATTAATTTTTCCTTTTCTAGAACTCCATAAAGATGAAATCATAGAGTATATACTCTTCTTCTGTGTGTAGCTTCTTTCACTCAGCATAATATTTTTGAGATTTTCTATGTTTTGGATCAATTTCAATCGTTCATTCTTTTTACATGTTGAGTAGTATTTCATTGAATGGATATGTTATAGATTATTCATGCTCCTATTAATGAACAGCAGGGCTATTTCTAGGTTTGTCTGTTGTTAATAAAGCTGCTATGAACATTCTTATATAATTTGTCTGTTTTTGAAAGACAAAGTCGAATCTGTGAGTATGTGTGTGTTTGTGTGTGTGTGTGTGTGCACTTTCTTAAAATATCCTGCACGTGAGTGGGAATGAAGAGTCTTGTGTTCCAACACAGGGAGTATCATCTCTTTTCTAAAATTAAAAGAACAAAATGTTTTTTCTATGCATGTTAATCAGGCTAGGGAAAAGCAATTGAATACAATCAATGGCAATTGGCTAAATCTGTGTTCCCCTCACAAATTGATGTTTATGTGTAGACTTTGCCTAATACTGTTATGTTGTTGTATTTTTCTCTTTCTAAGGGAAACTTACAGAGCAAGCATTGACAGAAACTTACTTTTCATTTATTCTTTTAATACTTCTAATAGTCATTCTCATACAATCATATACAACATGTACTAGGTGACATTTACTCTTAAAATATCAAATTTAGTATTTTTGTATTGGAAAGTATTTGATAATGATGATTTCAAATTTTTTATTAGTATCATAATCATGAGTGCTTAAACATTTTTGTTGAGCAATTAGAAAAAATTGGGACATTTTGTCTATCTTTGTTTTATTAATCATTAAAAATTAATAAATGATTTATCAATAAAACTAAAAATTGAGTGTGTTAAAAAGCTTAGAGAAATGAAATGAATTGGCAAACTGCTTTCATAGAAATAGAGAATGAAAAAGGGGGGAATATCTTAGTAGAATTATAAGATCATTTTTAAATGAATGCAAACACTAATTTCTAATCTTATGGGATGACCCATACTTTTTAATAAAATTTTATAAAAGTCATTTTGATTATTTAAAATTCTCATTTTTTTCAGACTTGCACCAAATATGGTTTTGTGTAACCATCACAATAGCATTACCATGTTTGTTTTTAAATATGGACTAATGCCAACACTCAAATACATTGAGTACCAAATATTGAATACCAAATACAATGTTTAATGAGGTAGGTAGTTTTCATTTAAGAACACATTGTCTCAGGAAAACAGTGTTATAAAGATGTTTCCTCCCTGAATCATATCATAACTTAGAACTGCATGTTTCACCCGGGCCACTTACAATGGACTCAGACTGTTTGAACTTCCTTTAAAACAGTAAGTAACTCTTCACTGTAATCAAGGTTAAGTCCTAGGTCTTTTGCCTACTGTTGCAGCCCTGTTTTTCATTACACCTCTGCTTCAGATTGCCCTGCTCCAGCTAGTCTAAGATCTTTACTTACAAGATTTTCCAGAAACACATTGAACTTTTTTACTTCTCTTTGCTTTTGCACACACTGTACCCAGTGCCATAGGTGACTTTACCTATCTATCCTCTTTTCTGGGCCTTACTGTGGCCTGGATGAAATACCACTAAAACTGTCTTTTCTCTTCAATGAACTTCCAAGACCATCAGATAGCTCTCTGATTAGAATTTGCTCCCTAAGCAGATCTACCTTCAATGAAGGAATATATAGGTAAAGATTTCTGGACTTTGAAAGCTGAGGGTCGGACCTAGGACCATGGTAAATTTACAGTCAGAATCACCTTGGTATCTCTCATGAGCTATAATAGCTGGATTACTTTTATCAGGCTCTCCTTTTCTATCTTCTCTTTTAAAATGTTAGTTCACTTCCCCTTTACCTTTTTCCCTCTTAGTTGTGAACATGTATTTGCTTTTTAAGTGAGGAGATAATGTATTTAGCATAGTGTCTGGAAAATAGTAAGGACTTACAAAATATTGGGTAATAAAAATAAAACAATAGCAATTAGAACAGTATCTTTTATATTTGTCCTGAAGACACTAAGGCTATTTTTGTAATTTGTCGTTAAATTTCATTAAAGGTTGTGTCCTCACACTCTAGATGTTTGCAAATAAAACTGTTACATTTTCTAAAGCCCCAACTTTTGGAATTGTGGAGACAAACAACTCAAATCTTTATAACTGATTATTATTATTACTACTTTATATTGGGGCAGTTTGGTATCATGTTTTTATGGAAGTGTTTCAGTTAATAGTAGTTATGAAAATCTTCATTAGTCACAATTTTGTGCTTTCCTTATAAATCACTCTTTAAATAGTGTGTCAAGAACTGAAACACTTATTAAATAATGGAACTGTGGATCTTAACTAGGTAATTCATATAAAAAGTCTTTTTTGTCCCAACATCATTATAATAGGAAGTTCTTGTTCCAGGATATTCTTCCTTATGTGTCTAATTCCTATTGATAAATATAGTTAAACTTCAAAAGGTTGTTTGCATTTGTTGAATTTTCATAACAAAATTCTTACTTGAAAAGCTAATGTGTAATTTATGTTGCACATCTACATCTTATGTAAAAATGCTTTAGCAGGAGAACCGGAATAAACTATAATACTGGGTATAGATCATGTATATTTTATTAATGTAAACACAGGCTGTCTAAATATACTTAAAGCATATTATTTTGCAATATAACCAAATGCTCATTTTAATAAACATTTCAAAAGTGGCTTAGCTTAGTATTTAGTTTAGATTTGCACCTGATGAGAACTTCAGGAACAGGGATGCTATACATATTGATCTTTGATTCTGGGACTCTGTTCTAAAATAATTGCTTTACTTTTGAGTTTATAATCAATGATTATACTATCCACCACCACCCCTATGATTAAAGGTCTTATTTTACAGAAGGTGTTGATTTTACAACTAGTTCATGCAATTGAAACCTCAGAATATTTTCTTTATGCTATGCAAAATATATCTTCCGGGCTTGCTATGACTGTCACTGTATACCAATAAACAAATATTTTGTGCAAGCTATAATGTGCATCCAGTCAATTCAGAAGAGCTGCTATAGTCACTTCCTCAATGAAAAATATATTGTGGACACCTGCCAGCTACTTTACTATTTTAATTCCATTAGATTTTTCAAACATCTCTTGAGTCCTAAAAATAGGTCAATTTGGGGGAGGATCAAGATAAAAAAGACAATGTTGCTACTCTCAAGATTTCACAATCAAGCATGGGGGATGAGAAATTATCCACAATTATTCTAGTATCAGAAAAATATGCTGTAATGTCCTTTGGAAAGAGCTACAAAGTGCTGCAGAGGAAGGCTTTGTAAAAGAAGTTCTTTGAAAGGCATAAGGGCAGATTGAGCATAGAAAGGCAGTTCAGGCAGTGGAAACAACATGAGAAAAGGCATTGAGGGAGAAAAGAAATATTTGCTGTATACTATTATGTGCCAGGGACTGTACTAAGGCTTTATATATACTTTCTCATTTAATCTGCACCATCACTTTGTTATGTGCATGGTACAATTTTCATTTTACTGATTACATCAAAGCCCAGAGCTGGCAAAATAAGTGGCAGAGCTGATATTGAACCAAGATTACACTTACATGAAAGTCTTTTCTTTCTTCACAGAGGCAGGGGAAGGCACAATCTGTTTGTGAAAAAGAAGGAACACAGTAACTTAGAACATGGTATCTCTGAAATGTAGCATAATGAACAAGGGGCTCAATGGACTTCATAAAGAACCAAATATGTTCCATTAGATATTAATAGGTATTGTGGCCAAAAAGTGTTCCATGGTCAAATATATAAGAAAAAGCTACATGCTATATCCTAGTGCTTCCACATTTGGTTGTATATTGCTTAGATTAGTGCCACGTAATAGGCTACTGTATAAACAGCAATCTCTAGTTATGTAGTGCACAGTTCATACAACCATATGTTGCATATAAGCACTCTCTGTTTTGGATATTCACAAATACATTAGCATATGAGAGAGCTCAGGAAATTCTATAATAATGAAATCTGTTTAACCTAATAAATTTCAAAATTATTTGAACACAGTGGGGAAATTTCTTTGGTATCTACTAATATTTCATGGAAAACTAGAATTATGTGGAAAACAATTAGGAAAACACTGGTTTAGTCAGTGTTACTTGAAAAGATGGACTAGAATGGAATGACTGGGCCACATAACTCTTGTCTGGAAATTCTGCCGAAGACTCATATATTAATCTGGATGATGCTACTTCCATTTTCACATGGTGCACATTTTCCTTCTCTACTTCCTAGTTCTGGGAACAGGTTTTCTTGAACATAGTTTATGTGCTGAAAATAGATTTTATGTGTGATAGGATATTTATTCATCCCCTCAATATTGCAGTGACCTGATGGGATCTGTGGAGCTGAAGTCCCTGGGTTGGTTACCTTTTGCCCAAGCAGACACACCTACTTATCCCAGGGTAAGCATTATAATTTTTTTGGAATGCCATAATGTGGGAATGGTTGGAAAGCAGTTTTGTTTTTTTGTTTTTTCCCATAGCACCAGAAATACTAATTGGTATAGCCAATGTTAGAACAAACCAGAATTATTACAAAATATACTATAATATAAGAAGAATCAGATATTTGAGAATATTTTTTATCATTTTGCTTATCAAATGTGAACATAAAAAATAATAGTTTTTTCTCTCATGATTAAAACTTTTTGGGATAACAGCAATTACTCATTTATGTTCGAATATCTAGAAAATGAGTGATCTGAATTCAAAACAATAAAGGAGGCATTCAGGATGAAGTGGCACAATTCTTTAAATAGTCATACTTAATTTCAATTGAAAAACTTTGCTCAACTGAAAGAATGACAAAAATGCTATTGTTAAAGAGGAAAAAAAACCTATGGAAACTTATAAATGTCTGAAATTTCTTGCAGTTATTTTTGCAAGATTTGATTCATATTCAGATTAGTTTCCTGCCAGATGGAAGAAACACACAGAAATAAGCTTTTGCAGGAAAGAAATAAAATAGAAGCACAAGCTGCTATTTAAGGTTTTTTGTTTTGTTTTGTTTTGTTTGCTATATTAGTAGCACATTAACCCATAGGGAGTATTAATGCAAGAAGCTAAGCCATGGGGACTACCATTCTATCCTTTAGGAAGACTAAATACATCTTAGTCTTATGAGTTGAGACAAATTACTTCCTTGGATTACAAATCCAAGATAGTATTTCTGTTTATTGATCATCAAGCCTCATGCATTCCAAAGCAGAAAGAAAAGGATAAATAAGTGGAAATTAGAAGTAAATTCTTCCCCGTGCACCAAGTGAACCATTGCTTTATGTCATTGGTCCTGGGTAGGATTAGACATATAGTAGATGAGATGGATTTAATTGCTTGGGGATTCAGTAAAGCAGGATTCTGATGTTCTAGGAGTGTTATTCTTTCTAGGAGTGGTGCTGCAGTGTCTTGAAGGAGGTATGTTTATTCTAAGTCACACAAGTGTATGACAGTTAACTCTTACTACATGCCCAGTATTGTAATTAGACTTCTTCTTGGCACCAGGCATCACACTCTTTGCAGTCAATTAATTATTTGTTTCTCCTGGCTTGTAGTCTCAACTTGTTCTTATCATAATGTTTTTGCTTTGCCCATTCAACTCTATACCCTTTCTGTTTTCTCTTTGGGTTACAACCTAGGCTTTCCTCATGACAATACTCTTTTCTCCACTGTAGTTCAATGACATACCTTTGGTTGTTAACTCTTCAGGCTTGATCCATTCTCAAGTGCTTTCACTGCACCCTCTCTCTCCCATATGCTCTCTGTGGGACGTTTTTCCTTTGGCCTCTTTGAGCCTTACTGGAAACACTGATGATTACTATAACAAATTTAGTTATTAACATTTGTTTACTGAACACATACCATGTGCCAATCCTCTCAGTGGCTTCATTGAATAGATATTATTCTCCCATCTTTTAATAGTTAAATATATTTATTTTTATTTTGTATATTTTTATTAAAAATATAGCTAACATACATTATTTTAGTTTCAAGTGTACACAATAATTATACAACATGTATATACCTAAAGAAGTGATCACCATGATAAGTCCAGCAACCATCTGATACTGTACCACATTATCACAGTATTTGACTATAATCCCCATGCTGTATATTACATCCCCATGACTTATATGTTTTATCCCTGGACATTTGGATCTCTTATTGATCTTCACCCTTTCTCCTCCCTTTTTAATTTTTCAATTACAGTTGACATTCAATATTATTTTCTATTAATTTCAGGTATATAGCATAGTGGTTAGATATTTGTATAATTTAAGAAGTGGTCCCCCTGACTAGTCAAGTACCCACCTGGCACTATACCTAGTTATCATCATATTATTGACTATATTCCCTATGCTTTACATCATCATGACTATTTTGTAACTACCAAATTGTACTTCTAAATCCCTCCATCTATGTCACTTTGTCCCCCCCAACTTTCTTCCCATCTATCACTCTGATAAATCTAATATCCATCTGCCACCATACATAATTATTACAATATTGTTGACTATATTCTTTATCCAATACCCTAAAACCCATAACTACTTTGTAACCACCAAGTACTTCTGAATCCTCTCCACTTTTTCACCTACTTCCTCAACACTCCTCCCATCTGGCAATCATCAAAATGTTTTCTATATCAGTTTCTTTCTGTTTTGTTTGTTTATTTCATTCTTTAGATTCCACATATAAGCAAAATCCCATTGCATCTGTCTTTCTCTGTCTGATACTCCACTCAGGACATACTCACCAGGACCACCCACCCATGTTGCCACAAATGGCAAGAACCCATTTCATGGCTGAGCAATATTCCATTGTACCACATGAGAGAGAAGACAAGATGGCGACTGGAGAGGAGGTTCCTAAAGCCTCTCCCAGAAAACAAAATTGAATGGCCATCCAGGAGCCAAGAAAAAGGACCCTGAGTGACAAACCGGCTGCTGAGAAATCCACAAATCACAAGTAAACACCTGAAGGCTGGCGAGAAAGGGGCGAGTCGGGGAGAGGGAAGGGAGCAGAGACGGACCACGCGGGACGCGATCCCTGCTGACTATTCGGAGCTGCGCAGTTTGGGGGAGGGGAGAGAGACTGGGGAGCTGGGGACGGAAAGAGTTTGGGAGCCAGCCTCTGGAACTTTTGAGTGGTAGAAGGGCTGAGCGAGAACTCTGAACTGCAAAGATAACACCCCAGCTCTAAGCCCCCTGGAGACCTACACAGGGCTGCAGTTCCTGTTCCCAGCCTGCTGCAAAGGCAACCCTGCTGTCTCAGGCCAGGCCCACAGCTTTGGACTTATGGAGCGGGCACTTCCTCGTGCACCCCAGAGTTCTGAAAGCAGTGTGAGCCTTTAGACAGCCAGGTACT
>PVJL010014324.1:0-28712 GCA_004026885.1 Lyroderma lyra | reverse complement strand
GTGGAGGTGTGGGGAGCGGAAGTGTGGGGTGCGGGAAGTGGAGGCGTGGGGAGCGGAAGTGTGGGGTGCGGGGTGCGGGGAGCGGAAGCGGGGGCGCGTTGGAAAGCAGCATTCACCAGCACCCCACCGGCCTGGGCACCTAGGTGGTGGTGATGGATGGAGTCATGCCCTGAACTTCTCAGCAGTACGTGTTGTTGGGGGCTGGGATATAACAGAAGACGGTTGATCCATTTTGTTTTTCTCTTTGTACCTCCAGTTGTACATTAGGGCAGAGAAGCCTTTTGGGAGAAAAGGGACCCTGAACTGCCACCCCCCACCCCCATTGAGGCTCAGGGACATTGAAGCCCCATCTGAAGTC
Organism: Lyroderma lyra; assembly: GCA_004026885.1. Taxonomy (NCBI): domain Eukaryota; kingdom Metazoa; phylum Chordata; class Mammalia; order Chiroptera; family Megadermatidae; genus Lyroderma; species Lyroderma lyra. The sequence goes on along the minus strand of PVJL010014324.1, from coordinate 28,354 downwards.
CTGGGGTGTTCCTGAGTGAGGTCAGATTGCAAGCCAGGACAGGGAGCCCCCGGAGAGGCCCCCTGAGAAAGCAGAGTAGAGGAAAGACAGTGGTCTTTGCCCGGTCCTGAAGGCTGGCGAGAAGAGGCTGACGGTGAAGTCCTCCTGAGCCCGCTCCTTCGTGAAGTCCTGTGATGTCGGGGGTTAGCGGGTCTTGCAAAGATAAGGAAGCTCTCTCCAGAAGCCGTGAGGGGTCTTGGTTGCTGGTATTGGCCAGGTCAGTGGTGTGTGGGGAGCAGTCACCCAGGTGCTGGCTGCTTCTGCACCTCAGCCCAGGGTTCGAGATGACCAGGCAGGCTTCTGTGGGTGGAGGAGGCAGATGCCGTGGGTGCGAGTTCAGTTTGGGGAGGCTCAGTGGAGTAGTTTCCTCCCTGGGGGCCGCGTGGGGACCAGTTCTGGGCACACGGAAACACCTGGACCTGACTTAGAACGTGTAGAATGAATGACTCCTGTTCGCCGCTAATCCTCAGAACCAACTTTGCTAAGCAGGTTTTTACAGGCCAGAGAACAAGTTTCTTAGCCTGGAATTCAAGGTCTCTTCTGGTCCCACCTTCTGCCATCTGCTAGGGGCTGGCTTCTTCGGGTATGCTTCTGCCCTGGCTTGCACTGTCCACCTCCCTAATGTCCTTCTATCCCTCGCTATGGCCTGCCCATCCTTCCAAGAGGTTTGTTCTATCAGTCACACACAGGAATGGCTCACATGGTTCCTCACCAGCCTCTCCAAACTCTCAAGGTGTCATGGGTGCCACCAATGTGCTGAGAAGGTCACTGGTGCAGGTGTCCACATTTTACCACAAACTTAAGGACAGCAGGACATTTCTCTTTGCATTGGTTGCAGGAAAGTTAAATCTCTCCTCTTCCCTTCTCAGAGGGTTTGTGTTATAATTTCACTATTATAATTATCATATAAGAAAAGATCACAACATGGTGGCTTAAATCAACAGAAATGTATAATCTTATTGACTTGGAGGCTGGAAGTCTGAAATCGAGGTGTCGGCAGGGCCACACTCCCCCTGGGGGCCCTTCCTTCTCCTTGCCGGTCCTTTCTTACACTAAGGGCCACTCTCCACCGGCTAGACACTTCCCTTATATTATTTCGTTTAAACCCAGCAACAGCTGACGGCACGCCGTGGTGCTATCTCCCTTTTACTCGGGTCCGTGAGCTCAGTGAGGTTTGCAGCATCTACATCTGCAGCTGGGTGACGAGGCCGGAATTCACATCCCTCCTTGTTGGGAGCCAGAGCCTTGGCTCTTCCCAAAACACGGTCTCTTCGGCCACCCCACAGGCCTGAGCGAGTGGACATTATGCAAATGTGAGCCGAATGCATGAGCGAATGTCGAATCATCGGGACCATTTAGATATTTTAAAAATCGCAGAGGAGGGCGGGAAAATGAGGTGGTTGGAGCCGCGCGGCTCGGCGCTCGGCGCTCGGCGGGCCCGGCCGCTCCAGCCGCGGCGTCTCGGCGCTCGGCGGGCCCGGCCGCTCCAGCCGCGGCGTCTCGGCGCTCGGCGGGCCCGGCCGCTCCAGCCGCGGCGTCTCGGCGCTCGGCGGGCCTGGCCGCTCCAGCCGCGGCGTCTCGGCGGCGTGCCGGCCGGCGGTCTGCGGCTGCTCGGAGGCGCGCGCCGGCTTCCGTGGAGTGAGACCGCATCACCCTTGTTTATTTCGAGGCCGACATTTGTGAGAGGTGAACGGACGACCCACCCGTCGGAGCAGCCATGCAGGGCTCCTGCCTTGACGAAACTACTTCTCGTGTTTGTTTTCCTGGGAGTCTACACTGTGGGCTTCTTGGCAAGACTTTTTTTCAGACATGAAACCCGGGTTTGCAGGTGGGAGGCCGGGGTCTGGCAGCTCCATCAAAGCCGCAGAAGAAAAGGGGCTGCTCCCTTGACGGGGACCTCTCTGGCCTGTCGCGGGGGCTGCCCGCCCCCTTGGAGACCCCTGACCGAACAAGCGGGGTGCTGCAGTGCTCCGCTGGTCACCCTCCATGTGTGTGTCTGAAGTGAAGAAGGGGTCAAGTTCAGAGGCCCTGGGGCCCAAACATCACGGGGGCCAGGCCAGGGGTGCCGCGCACTCCCGGCTGTGTGGCTGGCCCACGGTGACACCGACACGTTCTCAGAAGTGTCTTCAGCCGTCTGAGTCCCCGCAACCAGCGCTTCGCAGTTTTGCTCTGAGCGTTTGGGTAGCTCGGCCCGTGAGTGACCTTCCAAAGCTGACCCCTCAGTGGTGTGTGTCTTACGTGCCCAGCGCGGTGCCGGAGGCCACGGCAAGGCCGTGAAGAAGAGATGGTCACCCAGGAGGCAGAGCTGGTGTGACAGTGCCCCCTCACGTGCACACGGCTGCCAAAACGTGTCCAACTGGGGGTACAGTTTCTTTATTTTAAAATCACGCGAACACTTGCGTCGTGCTCGCGCGTCCCAGCACGACTGTCAGGGCTCCGTGCGCAGCGTTGTCACCACGGTCTTAGAGGTCGGCTTGTCACGGCTCCCGAGGAGATGGAGGCACAGGAGGCCTGGGAGGTTGCCCCGGGTCACATCGTGATGCATCGGGACGGATGGGGCTTGAACTCGGTTGGCGAGAGGCCACTGCGTTTACTGAGCTTCCTTGGGTCATGGGGAAACGACTGAACCCCCTGGTGAAACTGTTTTGCCGGTTAACATGCTGTCATGGAAGAAGTGACAGGTGGCTTGCCTGTCTGTCTGTCGTTCTCACGTGCCCCCAGTGCCTAACACTTACCGTGGCACCATCAGTCCGTGTTCGGGGACACGAACAGGCGGCAGGGTAGGTGTGGTGGGTAATTTTATTGTGTCAACCCGACGGCTCTAGGGGGTGCCCAATAGCTGGTAAAACACCATTTCTGGGGGGACGTTTCTGGAGGACATTGGCATTTGACTTGGGGAACTGAGGAAAGCAGATAATGGTCCCCGGCGTGGGCTGGCACCGTCCAGTCCGTATTAGCCCCGTGTCAGGCATGTAGGTGCCGCTGCCAGGACACCGGGAGGCAGCCGTCCAGTCAGCGCGGGCCAGCCCTGCCCACTGTCCCTCCCTCGTGACTCGCGGCACGCCACCGTCCGCTCTCCTCCCCAGCACCCTCTTGCCGGCCCTTGCTCCCCCCTCACGTTGGCTCTGCTCAGAGCCGGCCCCAGGACAGCCTGCATACGTGGGTCCCGTGTTGCAGTGCCCCAGGGCTCCCCAGGGCTCCCCCACCACGGGTGGCCTCTGCTCCGCCCAGTTGGGATGGGATAAAGGTAGAACCAGGGGAAAGAGTCGTGATGAAACGAGCCTCACACACCCCCTCGACGCAGCCGGTGCCTGTGGGCAAGACGGGAATTCCAGCAGAGTAGCCTCTAACCAGAGGGCCAGTGTCCCCGCATGCAGGACATGGGACAGGAAGCGGTGGCTTCCGTCAAGCAGCGGCCACGGGAGACGGCGCACTTCTCACCCGTTCATGCTGCAGAAGTGTCCCATCGGAGGGTTCTGCTTTTCGTCCCCCTTTTGTGCATGAGGAAAGTTGACGGGTGGTGAAGGCAACAAATTCCGGTCTCACACGAGCCCTAGCGATGGTCAGACCCCACCTGGGGAGCCTCCTTCCCCGTGTGGGAGCCCTTGGTCCTTCCGGTCTCTGGGTGCATGGACAGGAAGAGGGTCCAGAGCTGGAAAAGGAAGCAGAGACCCCCCGAAATCATCTGGGGCTCTGGGAAGAGTGTATCACAGAACGCGGAGGAGAAACAGAACTTGAACATTAGGAACCCAAAGCTAAGTGGCTGTCCCTAGGAGTCAAACTTGGGAACTGTCTTCCTCCAAGATGAGGAGATTGAGGTATTGATTCCATTTGCTTTCTGGTGACACGAAAGGTAAATTAATCCTTTTAGGGCAGAAAACCTGTTTTTATTACATTCTGAGTAATTCCCTTTGCAAAAGAAAAACATTTTTTAAAGCCCCTGGCAGTAAAACTAGATTTCTCTCCACATCTTAGATGCGGATGTGTGTCATTACTCATGCATAATCTGATCCCAAATGATTCCTTGTTTACAGTTTGTTTTTTTGTATTTCCTTATGTAAGCAAGAATTAATACACCCAGACATGAGAGAAATAAGCTAAATTATTTTTACTGCGTCTCTTTAGGACGTACAATACGTCTTCTTTAACTCTCGGTGACATGCGAAACAGTCAGAGAAAAGCACAAATAAATACCTACGGAAACAAAGACAAATCCCCTGCGTGGAAGGGGAGGTTGTGGGCTGCTGTGTGGCTGGCCTGGCTGGCCTTCCCCTGGGGCCTGCTGGGGACAGGGAGGCTGTGGGATGCACTCCGGAGCAGGCTGCCCCTTGCCCGTGCCCATCAGATGCCAGCTCGCCCTGACACAGTCTCTGTGAGTCTCCCAGCTGAGCTGAAAGCACGAGGGGCGTCCCGCTGGGCAGGCTTCCTGCACGTCGAGGGGGACGGCTCCTTGTGGGAAAAGCCCTCGCTGTGGACGCTCAGCTCTGACGGTCACAGGCTTCACGTTTCCAGCCTGCGCGCTGCCGGCAAACTCCGGTGTGTGCGGATAACCTGCAGATTGAGTCGGTGTCACTCTGTCCGTTTATCAGAGAACTTGTCACCGTTTCAAAGCCTACCTGCGTGTTTCCTCGTTTAAGGTAAAATTGGCGTACAACATCACGCTGCAAGTTTCCCGGGTAAAAGCCTCGGTCAACACACGGGATGCCTCGGGGCCAGAGTTACAAGGAGACCAGGGGCCAAGGGCTTAAGCAGGAGGCAGAGCCCCCTCTCAGGGGCGGACCCCACAGGGACCTGGCTGAGAGCAGTGTCTCCGAGGACCCTGGCCTGGTCTCAGCCCCTAGACGCCCCTAGGGGCTTCACACCCATTTTTACACTCCCCTTCCCGTCCTCTCTCGTGTCTTCCGCTGCGCTAACGTGCATTGCAGTAGCCAGCTTTGTATACGTGATGTCTGTTTAGAAATACATTTCTTTCCTTTTTCATTCTTGTGTCACAGGAAAAAGAGCAATAGATTCTGTTGTAGGCATCATTAAAAGAAAAACACAGAAGTCCTTTTTTTTTTTTTTCATTTAACGCAGAGATGAAATAGCATATCTTTGATAGGGATTGTCACATGTGGCAGTAACAAGGCTGTGAAGTTTGACCTTCTGAATCCAGAATACGATGACGGCTGGGAACGTGAGGGCTCCTGCACCCTGGGCCCGCCTCTCATCCCATCATGCCCCTGCACTGTTTGTGCAGAGAGAAACTGGCTCCACTTTCGCTCCAACTCAAAGTTCCTTCCTGGTCATCTATCAGTGGGTCTTAGGCTCGGAGGACGACTGGACCTTACACGGCCAGATACCCCTCGTGAAACTGAAATGAAATACGGTAGCAATTTGCTGAATCTCTATCAGGGGCCAACCCTGGTCTAAGCGACCACTTGATCCTTACCTCCAGAACCAAGCTTGGGTCCAGGCAAGAGGGCCCCAGCCCCGGACCCTACATGCACACGTGAGTGCGTGCGTGAGCATGAGTGTATGCCTGCGTGAGTGTGTGCGTGCACACGTGAGTGCGTGCACACGTGAGTGCGTGCGTGAGCGTGAGTGTATGCCTGTGTGAGTGTGTGCGTGCACACGTGAGTGCGTGCGTGAGCATATGCCTGCGTGAGTGTGTGCGTGCACACGTGAGTGCGTGCGTGAGCGTGAGCGTATGCCTGCGTGAGTGTGTGCGTGCACACGTGAGTGCGTGCGTGAGTGTATGCCTGCGTGAGTGCGTGCACACGTGAGTGCATGCGTGAGCATGAGCGTATGCCTGCGTGAGTGTGTGCGTGCACACGTGAGTGCGTGCGTGAGCGTGAGCGTATGCCTGCGTGAGTGTGTGCATGCACACGTGAGTGCGTGCGTGAGCGTGAGCGTATGCCTGCGTGAGTGTGTGCGTGCACACGTGAGTGCGTGTTCCACAAACTCTGCTCTGGGGGTGGGCTTGGGGTGGAGGGGTGTCCAGAGCACAGGCAGGCAGGCCACCCCCAGGAGGGCCCTCTGTGCACTCTAGTCCTGCAGACGTTAGCCGCTGAGGGTCTGTAGTGCACCCAAAGCACAGACATCGTGGCTTTCGTTTCACGCTGAGATGCGAGGGCGCGTGGTGACTGTGGTTCTCCAGCTCTGACTGTCACCGAGCTTCGTGAAGCCGAGGCAAGTCCCGAATGTCAGGACATCTCCCTTTCACACCTCATGGCCTCCTACACCCGCCTCCATTCCAAGGAGTCCCTTTTACTTCTTAATTCCTCCTTGAGCTGCAAGGAAGAAAAAAAAAAACAAATAAGAAAATCTCCTTAAAATTGGGTTTGGCCACTTGACAGCCGTCTGCCCAGGCAGCATGTGGAGTGGTGGGGTGAAAGGCCCCCCAGAAGCGGTCCACTGGCTGACCCCAGCCCCTCTCAGAACTGTCACTGGTTCCCTGTGGGAAAATGCACAGAGCCTTCACTGCCCCCAGTGCTGTCCTCACACCCATCTGCCCAGAAGGGGAACTTCTGAAGTCCACTCCGGTGGTAGACACATGGAGCCCAGTGCCCTCCTGGAGCCACGGACGCCCCAAGAACCGCAGAGGTGAACGAGGGAGGGGTGGACACTTCTGATGTCAGCGACAGACGGACAGATCTGTGTGCGAAGATGACAGCTCCTCCTGTGGGATCTGTGCGTGGTCGCCTTGTGACACGCCTGGGAGGTCAGGGTCGCCGCGTCAGGGCGCTGGGCTTGCCACTGAGGGCGGAGGTTGGCCTTAGCCGTGGGGCGGCCTCTCTCCAGGTGCTGCTGGGCCTTCCGTCCGTGCACAGAGCTCCGGAGACCCTTCGGTTTGAACAGGTGCTGAAAGCTGGGGAAAGCCAAAATATTTTGTTCTTTCCGGGTCACGGACTGCTTGCTGATGGAAACATCTGCACGCTGGGGCGTGTGGGCTAAACATAGCAGCTGTGCAGCGAACGCTGCTGGCAGGCTTTGGGAGGGAGCCCCCGAGGACCCCACTAAAGTCACTCTCTTAAGCACAAGCCTGTTGCTTCAGGCCGCTGTGACACGCAATGACCTATCCACGTAGGTTCAAAGGGCAGGGTCACCGCGTGACAACATTGTGCACATGCTGCAGCCCAATCAAGCTGTCCCCAAATGTCATTTGGGGAGGAGTGTGTGTGTGTGTGTGTGTGTGTGTGTGTGTTTGGAGCGAGGTGATGATGTAGGCCCACTTCAAAAGCAAAAATCACCATAATTAGAGGAAATGCTACAAGTTCATTTCCTCAAGAAGGAGGCAGCGAGAGAGAAGGAGCTTAAAGACGAGATGTTTAGACAGACCCGCAAGCCCCCTTGTGACCTTGCTCTGATATTTAACAAAACATTAATCTTCTTGGCAGCAATTATAAAGGGTACAGTGATGTGGCTGGTTCTCAGAGAGCGAGTAATAGTAATTCCATTGTTCCCCTTTATTTATGCCTGGGCTGTACCAGGCAGATGCGGTGAGCTGGGGCTTTGATATGTCATTATTCGGCACTGGCAGTACATAAAGGGTGCTTGCACAAGTATCTGTCTGTGTGGGGCTCTGTTTCACACCTCTTACAACTCCCCATCAAAGCGTTTCAACATTTTATTATGAAATCACGAAAATCCTCCTCTACTTTGCATATGAATCATCGCCTTTTTTTAACCCGCCCGTGTACCCCCGTGACAGTGGCTTTTGAACCGCAGAAGGGAACAAGGTGTTAGATATTTATTCCTTGAAGGCTGTGACCACGCTGAATGCTCTTTGCTGGGGTTCCCTCCAAGAGTTCCAGCAAACACAAAAGCTCGGCGGCGGGCGGGTGGGGCGGGGGGCCGGGGGCGGGGGGCCCTGGGTGCTGTGAGGAGCCCCGGGATTTCTCCTGCTCTTGTTGGGAAACAAAACTTGGTGTGAAAAACCTCCGCTTGGGAGCGAAGGAGATTAAGGAAGGGGACGCACCTCGTCGTGGCAACCTGAACAGGAGCGCGGGTTCGTCTTTCTGAAGTCGAGGAACCCCCTTTAGCGAGGTTGGGGCTGCCGGGGGGCTGTTTCCTGGGAGGGGTGATTTCTCAGCCCTGGCCCCCACTTCCTGCCTGAGAGCAGCTTTGTGGGATTTGCATATCAACTGGGGACAATTAATAATGGCCCCTGGAATGTGCAGGGCGGAAGCGAGGCTGCCTGACCCCGTCGGCCCTGCAGGATGGACGTGCCCACGGCCGGGGCGCCTGGGCCAGTCGAGGCCTTTCACTTGGGGGTTCGTTTCTTCCGCACAGACTGCCAGCAGCCAGAGCAATGGCTTCTTAGGGAGCTCTGTTTTGGGGCGGGGAAGAGCCATCTGCCCTTTGGGGGATACAGTTTGGATTTAGCAGAATCCTGTCGCCTTAGGCGAGGTCTCTGCCTGTGATTAGCACCTGTGGGTGGGGCTCAGCTCTGTGACCCAGAAAAGGCCCTGTCCTGGGGGGTGGCTGCCTTCGCCCATGTGGCCAAACGAAGAGAGAGTCTGCGCCGAATTCCAGGCCTCAGCCATGCCCCGCGGCACGCGGGGCCGTGGAGACAACTACCGACTACAGACAGGACCAGACAGCGACCTCCAACAGAAACGTCACCCCCCCCCCTTTTTTGTAGGGTGGGGGGGCTGCCACGGAGTTGTTCAATGATCCCTCAGAGGAAGGGCTCGCCGCCTGCCTGGCCGTGCCTCTTGGTCAAATGCAAGTGGGCTGTGACGGAACGTTCTTACAATAAAATATTTGTCCTCATCTCAGAGCACCCCGAAGTGTGTGCCATTGTATGTGAAAAGCTCGACCCGGATCCCTTAAATTGTGTTGTCATTTGCCAGAAATATAGGGGATCGCTTCCAATCCTGCCCCTCGCTCTCCTGCACCCCACTTTGGGATAATGCAGTGGGGGGGGCCCTGCTTAATCTGCGCCATCCTGCCGCCATGGCCAGGAGGAACCCCCCCCCGAGTTTCTCATACACCCCGTTTCCTCTCGGGCCTGTGTGTTCCCTCACATCACCTCCCCTCACTCAGGACAGACGTTTTATTTGGAACGGACCCTGCACCATTGGTAATGTCTCCCTGGGATGCTGTGTTGAGAAGGATCCTGAAGTCTAGACTGGACTGGGGTTCGGGGAAGAGGAGTGGCTTGATTGATTAGGGATGCCTGATTGGTGATGATTGATTGGTGATGGCTGCCGTAGTCGTGGACAAGAGCAGAGAGCAATTGTATCGGGAAGTCACAATATCTGGCCTTCTGGGCTGCCCGCCCTGTCCTTTCCTCCCTCCACGTACCACCGCCATCCTTTGTGACCCGTGACACCACTCTCTTCCATTGCTGAGCATCCTTATGGTCCCAGCTCGGCCAGGCACAGAGTCATAGCCCAGCTCAAATGACTACTGACCGCTGTCCCAGGTGCACGGCTTGGCTTCCCAGTGCCATGTGATGATCTTGAGGACAGTCTTGCCCCTTATCCAACAGCCTGACACAGGCCACGTGGCTTCTGCTCAGTTACCGTGCATGAAGCTGGTTGTAGAGCTTACCTGGTTCCTGCGATTTGCTGTAAGTGAGCTGTGGGTGTTTCCTCCATAGGTCCCTACCCCGTGCGCTCAGTTCTGTCTTTGGAGGGACACAGTTCCCTGCGATGCCCGTGCTGGTGACCTGGAAGCCCAAGATGTGCGTCCCAGGCAGACAAACGTGCAAGGTGTCACCGAGAAAGAAATGGTACAAATTGCCCAAATCCGCAAATATTTATTCTGATATTTAGGGAGAAGCCAGTGGGTTGCCATAGTGCTGTGTCTATTGCTGATTGAAAGAATGAGGTGTCACTTTCTTCCGTGTTCTCTGCTATTACAAAGGGAGTCTTTTCCCAATAGAGATGGAGCGCCGCTGTGCAAGCCGAAGAGGGACAGCGTCCCCGAGTGTGCCGAGTGTTCCCGCCGGGGCTGGCCTCCTGCTGCTGAGAGGGCCCCCAGCCCTTGTCCCCGCCTCGGCCTAGCAGCCCAGCTGACACGTGATGGAGGCTCACAAAGGGAAGAATTCCGCAGGCTGGGCTGTGAGCTTGTTCATAATTTGTCACATTGTTCCCCCACTTTGCCGCATGTATGAGATATTTAAGACCCCCGGCGGTTCTGAGCCCGCGGCCGCGGCCGGGCACAATGGGGGACACTGGGGGCTGAATTGTGGCTGTAACCTGGGGTTCCTTTGGCTTTGTGGCCGCCAATGAGATGCATCCAGTCCTTGGGGTGGGCCTTTGTGAGCACAATTAAAAACCAGAGGAAGGGTAAGGGGCTGAAGGCTGTCTGCGCACGCACACGCAGTCGTGCAGCGGAGCTCCGGGGCGGTGGGAAGGAGTCGGGCACCGTGTCGTCGCCACGGTCACCGGCAGGCTCCGGTGTAAGCAAGGCCGCCGGGCCGCCGGGCGGGACGTGGTTGCGGGAACTTGCCCGCCAGCTCGGCTCTCCCCGCCTGCTTGCTCAGCCCCTCCGGACGGGCTCACGGACCCGCCTGCAGGCTGGCGGATTCGGGTACGTCCAGAGTGGGGACTTGCGCTTGCTGCTGCCATGTGTCCTGACCGCCTCAGTCAGTGTGGCTGTAATCCCTGGCCCGTGTGACCGTCTTCTGAGGCTGTCCCGAGCCGGAGCTCGGGTTCCCAGGCACCCACCCCGCTGTGCATCCCCTCACGTGCTACCCAGTCTTGTCGCCTTTCGGCAACTGTGCCGCATTCGGCACGTGGCCATTCTGAGACTCAGTTTTCCCATCTGTAGCACGGGGGAAGTAGAGGGCTGCGCCCAGTCGTCTCACACTCTTGCTTTGTGTATTTCCTGTTTACCTTCTAATAGTTTTATTATAAAGTCGATATTACGTGTGAGCTATACGTCACACGGTTTAGGCTGCGAAGCACAATAATAATAAGCTCCGCCCACCCCCCAGTCAGGAGACAGAACGGTGCCAGTGAGTTTGCAGATTCCTGTGCGTTTCACCCCGTCTCATCCCGCCCCCCGCCTCCCACAGCAGTGCCCCCATAGGTCCATACGCAAATAAGCAGGTCACTGTCAATGGTGGGACATGTCAAGCATGCCCGAAACTAGAATAGGTGGTGAGCCCCCAAGGACCCCTCACCCAGCTTCAGCCACTGCCACCTCATGGCCAGTCTTGTCGTGACTCTGCCTTACCCACTTCCTTCCCTTTCATGTCATTGTCACGCCCACCCCTCACATCGTTTTAATTCTTCTGATTTCGAAAAAAACTATATATATATATATATATCCTTTCTCTTCTTTATAGTTCTACCACGTAGGAGAAAGTATTTCTAAACAATGTCATGTTTAGCTTTCTGTTTCTATGAGTTTTACAAACGCAACATTATTGTGTCTTCTGCAATTTGTTTTTTATTCACTTTACGATCTGAATTTCATCCTCGTTGAGGCACGTAGCTGTAGCTTGTTCATTTTTGCTGCTCGGTAGTATTTCGGTTTAGGACCATTCCATTGTGTATCAGTTCTTCTGGGGATGGACATTAGGTTGGTTCCTGTTAGAGCAGTTTTAAACGAAACTATGACTCATATTCACAAACACATCCTCTGGAATTTACGTGCATGCGGTTCTCAAGGTAGAGGCCAAGAGTCAGATTTTTAGGCTGTATCACAGGCACCTCTGTAGCCTTGTAAGATGATATCAAATGGTTTTTCTAATGTGGGCTCCCCCGCCCCCCAGACTTCACTAGTCTTGATGTGGCTTCATCTGTGTGTCCTCAGTTACAGGACTTCAGTTCAGCTGGACTCCAGGTGGTTCTCAGTGACGGTGGTTCTGCGGGTTCGTTGTCACTTTGACGTGGTCCTGAGCACAGTGTTCACCTGCTCCGCCACCCTGACCGGAAAACGATGTGCTCGTTTTCACTTCACCTCTACGGCGACGTTTGAGTTTTCCCACCTCGTCTCCTTATCGAAACTTGATATTGTCAGATTTAATTAATATTTTGCCAATCTAGGGGGTGTAAAACAGTTTTCGCTATGATTTTTATCTCTCTTTCATCTGTTTATCACTAAGGTTGAACATGAAGTCCATTCCGGGTTGACCACTTGTGTTTCCTTCTCAGTGAAGTTCCTGTCCATGCGTTTTCGCCTATTTTCGATTGAATTGTTTTTCTTCTTCCCTTTAATTTTCAAAAATTCTTTAACTATGTTAAATAGTAAACTTGTATTGATTGATTATTGATGGATTGTCTGGACATTTCTTTTCCCAGTTTGAGGCATCTTCCCGTCACTCTGTTGTTTTCTCATTAACAGAAGTTCTTAATTTTAATCTAGTCACGTCTGTCAGTCTTTTGGCCCGTGGTTGCTATTATTTTATTCTTATCATTTTGGTGTTGCATAAGAAAATTGTCTATCCAGCGATCATGAAGACATTTTCTTCAAAAGGCTTTTAAGTTTAGCTTTTTTACATTAGGGTGGGTGATCTGCCTGGAATTGGTCTTGGTGCATGGTATGAGGTAGGGATCTGATTTTAATTCCTTATTCCATGGGGATGACCACTTATTGAATAATCCACCCTCCTGAAATAGTTAATGAAGCCGATCAATTGCAAGAAGAAAACAGAACTGAGCAATGTGGCCCAGGGCGACTGACCCGTGGGAAAGGAGGTGGAGACACGGAAATGGGGAAATGGCTTCGTCGTACAGGTGACCCTGTTCTGAACTCAGAGAGAGCCCGCCACGTGAAGCGCTCGGGTAAAGATGTCTACGCCGAGGAAAGAGGGCGTGCAAAGGCCCCGAGGTGAGAAGGGGCTCCGCGTATCCGAGGGCAGAAGGGGCTGACGAGGGAGGAGCTGTTCCTGCAGGAGGAGTCCCGGCTTGGAGATACCACGGTGCGTCAGGCACTGTAGGCAATGCAGTGGGGACAATGCGGAATTTTAATCAGGAGAATGGTGTGATCCACTTTAAAGGATCCCACGTGCTCAAAGGCAAGGCACGTGCTACAATGTCCACGGTGGAGACCAAGTTCAAGCAGGAGGAGCTGAGGGTGAGAAGGAAGGCCTGTTTTGTCAGAGGGGGTCATTGAGGCACGCCTCCCTGCACTAACTCATCTGAGATCACACGTGGCCCACCTTCCTGGGTCCCCAGAGCCATCCTCGTCCCTACTTCTCCTGTGCTCTGATGCACCTGTCCCTCTGCCCTGGAGAATCCTCCGAACTGTCAGAATCGTGTCCACCCTCACGGCCCCGGTCACCTGCCTTCTCCTCCCAGGGGCGCCCTCCTGGCTGGGTGGCGTCCATCTCTCCATCTTCTGAGCCTTGTTCTCCTGCTGCTTCTCCAAACCTGCTGGTGGCCCTCGGCCCCATCCGCGCTGCATTGGTCTTACTTACCTGGGTGCGTACCTTCTAGTCTTTATCTTGCTACCAACAAGCCTAGAGACCATATGGCCTTGGTTCCTCCGTTTTCCCATCCCCAAGCAAGAAGGGCTCGGCCCGGTCCTTTCCGAGCAATAAGCTGCTCTCTCCCGCCCCGTGGGGTTTCAGCATGTTGCGTTCATGCATCCCATACCATGTTTTATCTTTCTGCCCAGGCTCTTAGTGAGCGAATGTCAACTACAATTATAATCTAAGTAATCGGCGTTTGTCAAAATGCATATCCTCAGCCCTAGGTGGTGGTTTGGGTAAGCCATAAGAAAGAAAAAAGATGGCAATTTGAGAGTGTAGGTTGATATTCGTAGTTCTCGTCACCTACTTCATTTAGCTTCTGCCTGACTATCTGTTTGGGTCCGATAATGTGGCCATGGACTTGCTTCTTTCAGCCATGTGAGTGCTGCGCGTGTCCGTCTACCCGGATGTGTGCTGTTAAAGTAACCTCGTCATTAACTTGACGTGACAAGCGTCCAATGACTGGTTATAAATTATCTAGTCCTTTCTGTGTCATTGTTGCAGGCTGGTTTAACGTGACGGGTTCCGGAGATGCCAGGAAAGAGGGACGGCGTCTCCTCCTTGCCGGATCTAAATGGGCAGTTGAATAGCATTTGAGGAGTCGTGGCTGCTGTCCCCAGGGACGGTCATCCCAAGATGCCACAGAAAATGACACTTGTCCTCCCTCTGTGCTGTGGGGTCTCTCTGAGTCATGGAATGCCTTCCTTAAGCTCAGCATTCCCTGGGTATCCCCTTGGCTCTGGCATTCTTGGAGACACAAGCTATGTTCTCTGCTCTTGGGAGCTTCTGAGGGTGAGGGCACTGGCCCTGTGCCCAGAGCACTCTGCGCCCAGCTTGGCAGGTGCTCGGGAAGATACACACTCGGAATGCTGTGCCCCCACAGAGCTCTGCATGATGCAATTGGGGAGAGCTTCTCAGAAGAGGTGGCATTTGCAATGGATCTTAGAGGAGGAGTTGGCATGAGCCTGACAGAGAACGGCATTCCAGGGAGGGGAAAGAGCACACATAAATACAGGCTTATAAAGAATGTTTCATATAAAGCAAGGAGTTCTGGGGGCCTACGTCGGAGGTGTGGTCAAGAAGGGACGTGTCACGAAGGCGGGAATGACGCTCAGATTTGAACCTAACCCGTGGGCAGTGTAGCCCGAGCACTGGGCAGGGCACTTTATTTGGGGTGGCAATCTCAAAGAGAGTTTTGGGAGAAGCAGGGGCAGTGCGGGCCGTCAGGCTCTCTCCTACAGTACCACGCTCTGCTCACTCTAAACCCTGAACCCAGACGTCTCTGTCTGGGCCACATCCCAAGTGCCACAACCCCCACCACCCCACCAGCCCCGCGCCTGAGCCAACGCAGATGTCGAGACACCCCCAGACCCAGGCCCCCAACGTGCCCTCCGAGTGTGTGGGCACGTCCCCGCCCTGAGCCGCGGCCCCTGGCTGGCCCAGCACCGTCCTGGAGTCCAGAGGTGGGGCTGGGGCCTCCTGCAGCGGTCCAATCTGATGCCCTTGTACATGAGGACAGGCACGTCTCCGCCTTGTTCACGTCTGCGGCCCAGGGCCTAGAACGGTATGTGGCATAGAAAGGCCCGGGAGAAATAGTTGTTGAATGACTAGTGAAGACAGGAGGGAGCAGAGCAGCTTTTGAGGATTGTGGGAGCAGATAATGCGATCGAGTTTTGTTTTGGATGTGCTGAGTTTAAGTTGTCCAAGCAACTTTCACGTGGGTAGATAGATAAAGCCGGAGGTTAGACATCTGAGGACAGAAGGAGACGGTGCAACCTATAGATGAGGCCCTGTATCTTTGGAAACAACCTTGGAGACCTGGGATTGAGTCTTTCAACTAAGAACATCCTCTTCACAGATACGGATTCATCAGTGTCTTGTGTTAGGCTGGTTTTCTCCCCCTTGCCTTTGAGATATTATTCAATTACAGATTTGTCTTGAAACTTTGCAGTTTGGGAGGTTATGAGACCTAGCGCTTTGGAAGACTATTAGAGAAAATAAGAGATAAAGTATTTCCTTATAAGTTACAGGGAGAGCAGTGACCAGCTCTGTGACCCACATGCTTTAGTGACGTCACCAAAGGTGGGAGGGACAGTGTAGATGTAGGTCAAGAGCAACTTTGTGCTTTTGGGAGCTGCACATCTGTCACACCAGCATGCCTCTATCCTCCACCCACGCAGACACGGCTGGTTGGGAGAGAACGAGCTCCTAGCAACCTCAGATTCCTCAGTGTGGCACTTCCGGCGGATGCAGGGAGTCCGGACTTGAAGCCTACTTGTTCTACTTGTCACACACCGTATTTTGTTGCATGTAACATGCTCCTGTGTAGAATGCACACCCATGTTTCTGGCTCAAAATGTCAGGGACAAAAATGTTTCATTTTAATTTTTTTAATTTAAATTATTTGTTTATATTTAGGTGCTTGCTTTTTGTATTATAAAGGAATTTTAGCATTTCTTTTTCAACATATTGTGGTACAAGAAATTTTATATAGCAAATAATTACAAAACAGAAGAACAGATACAAGGTACAAGAAATTTTAGGGATAAAATTTTTTCATATAAAAAACCCAATTATATTCCAGGGTATTACGTTGCAGACAGATATTGTTATTGATTTCTAGAATTACACTTTTAACTCATAAACATAAGTAAAAGAATTAAAAACATTTATATACATATGGAATTAGTACTACCCATGTAGAATGAGCATCCTTGTTTTTCCCTCACGAATTTGGGCAAAAAAGTGCGCATTGTACACGGCAAATTACGGTCATAAGACTTTCTTCTACTTCCTACTTTGCAAAGCAGAGAAATATTAGATACAGGAATCCTGACTCTTGTGCCACTCAGGATTTCTCTGAGCAGGCATTTAAAGGGGGACACTCTATCAGAAATGGCTCCGGCGCAGTCCTGTCTAAAGGCAGGAGAATGGACTTGGGGATTCTTTCCGGTCCTGGAATATGCATATATACATACGCATGCACGTACTTGCGCGTATAGAGGGGTGCATATATGCGGTACACTCTCCCCTCACTGGAACTCCAGCAACCTGCAAAATCGCAAGCAACCGGCGTAGATGGTTTTGGCCGGTCGGTTGAGGGTGTCGGTTGCTAGAATTCCGGTCCGGAGACTCGGCTGTACACTTTTATGTATTTGCATGGAGCCAATTAAAGCCACGATTTCAGGCGGTGATGGCTGATACGAGTAAGACCAGAAATGGAAGACGGGCAGGCAGTATTAGATGAGGTGGCAGGGAAGGTTCTCGGAAGGAGGCTCTGATCTAAGAGAGAAATGACAGAGAAACGAGCACTGGGGAGTCACGGTCAAGGGCACTACAGGCAGAGGGGCCGGCAGGCACAAGGGTCCAGAGGTGGAGGTGAGCCTGCTGTGGGCTCGCGTGGCTGCGGCGCAATGAAGAGAAAGACTCACAGTCGTTGGGGGGCTTCCAAGAGCACGGTAGGGAGTCGGGGTGCTATTCTCCATGTGGGAGGCAGCCTTGGACATTTTGAGCAATGTGCAAGTAGGATTTGTGGTTGTGAAAGGCGGATGACCAGAGGACAAGCAAATGCCACGTCTTGCTGATTGCTCTAACCAGTGGCCACGGCTGGGAGGGCTGGCCATCGTCCCGTCCTCTGGCCCACGGTGTCCCCTTTTACGTTCTGGTGTGTTCGCTTTTGCGTGTTGGCTTCGCGGTCTCGCTGAGTTTAATTCTTGGCATCAGCCCAGCTGGTGCCTTTTATGATTTCTGCGAATCTGGCTTACAGTCCACATTTTATCTTGTTCTTGGCCTTTGTCCTCTTGGGGTTAACATGACCTAAATGTGCCCGTTGGCGGTGATAGCGGGGTCACCTTGCATGTACCAGTAGAAAAAGCCTTTGTGTCGCAAATGGAATCGCCCCATTACCCCAATTCTTTGTCCCTCGAGTCCAGCAGGACTTGTTCTGTCTCCATGGGGTGTTTTCAGTGTGAGTGTGCGAGCACAGCGTCTGCTTCTGGTTTGGCACTGGAGTGTGCTGTGAAAGTCTGCATATTTGTGCCCGCGTTATTTCACTGCGTCCTAAGGCAGGAGAGGAAGTGGTTGATATCAACTTACCTTACAGATGAAGGAACAGAGATTCAGAGAGGTCGGACGGATTCTTAGGAAAAGCTTCGTACGTGATCTATTGCTGCTGTCAACTTCAGGCTTTCCTTCTCCCGAAGTATTCAGATTTTCCCCAATAATATCTTTGGACACACGTGACATCTGTGATCTTCTGAGGATGGTTCTGCAGCATTAAGGACCACGTCGTCTGTGGCTTGTGTGTCTCTGCAAAGCAACCTCCCCCAAAGGGCCTGTCCAGCTGCTTAAATTCCCAGCGTGCACCCACATGTGCCACTCAGCCGCACGCTGCAAGAGTTCACAGGTGACAGAGGCACGGCCGCACCCTGGACGAGCCACCGTCTGGTGGCAGGGGCCTCGGATGTCCTCCTGCTGGTCAAGCCTGAGTTAAAGCAGCCTGAGAAGAACGGTGGGGAATTGGCCGGTGTGACCGGGCATCCGGGTGAGCGTCCGAGGGTGGCTGTGTCCCCAGGGCTCCCACGGCGTCAGCAGGACCCCTTTCTCTCTCTCTCACCTCTGGCTCTCCTTTGCGCTCTAGTGACTCCGTTTTTGGCTCGACTAGCTCCTTACAGGTCTTTGTGTTGTTGTTGTTGTTAAAATAAACTTGCAATTTGAAAACAGCTTTGGATCTATGGAAAAATGATGAGGTAATACGGAATTCCCACGGACCCCCTCATCCTGTCCCCCTTGTGACACGAGTAGGGGACGCGGGCTAACACGAGCAGCCCAGTGCTGAGTCACTGTCGTTAACTAGTGCCTCGTTCGGGTTGCCTGAGTTTTTGTCTAATGTTCTCTTCCTGTTCCGAGATCCCAGCTGGGACATTCTCGTCGTCAGGTCTCCCGAGGGTCCTCCTCCTGGCTGTGACGATTTCTCAAGCTTCACTTGTTTCTGATGACCTTGACGGTGTTAAGGCGTCCTAGTTGGGTACGTTGTCTAAAGCTCCTTCAGGGGGAGGGCGCTCCCTGCCCCGTGCTCCCCAGAGAACACTGTCCAAGCCTCTGATCCCCCCGCCTTATCTTCATCTGCCCTGACCCCCTTGGTCACGCTGCCCATCGCCTCCCGGGAAGCCTCCAACCCGGGGGTGGGGGGGGCGGGGCAAGATGGGCCCGACTTGCCGAAGTGGGTGGGCGGTGTCCCCGGGCGTGACCTCGCTGCCTGCCCTCGGCCTCTCCCTGCCCCCGGCCCCCTGGCCGCTGGTGTAGCAGTGCGGCTGATACTGCGTGGGGGGCTCAAAGGGCGGCACTGGCGTGTGCGGTGGGGGTCAAAGGGCGACACTGGCGTGTGAGGTGGGGGTCAAAGGGCGGCACTGGCGTGTGCGGTGGGGGTCAAAGGGTGACACTGGCGTGTGCGGTGGGGGTCAAAGGGCGGCACTGGCGTGTGCATTTGTGTGTCTTGTCCTGTCATCGCACCAAGACAGGACGCACTCTTCCCTCCTCTGCTTTTTCTTTCGTTACTGATTTTTGAAAACTGTACAAGTTGTGATTTAGAAGACGTGGCACATCTATGCAGGAAAAGATGGAATACTGCCACTTGCGACAACACGGATGGACCTCGATGTGACTGTGCTGGGCATCTAAGTCAGACGGAAGAGCCGAGACCCATTAGACTGCACGCACGTGTGAGATACAGAACTGGAAGTGACCAGTGAGAGCAGGGCAGACAGACAGAGACTCCCAGCCCAGACCACGGTGTAGGGGTTACCGGAGGGTAAGGGGGTGGGGGGTGGCAGAAGAGGTGGGTGACCAGAGCCGTCACGCTCCCATGAGAGTAAAAACGGGGAGATGCGGGCGAGAGAGGAGGAGAGTGTAAGCGATGAGAAGGGAAGGACCTTCCTGAAGGACGTCGGGGGACGGTCCAAGGCCAGGACCTCCCTGCCTGGCCCAGCCAGGCTGTTCTAAGACGATGCTGTGGGCGGGGCTTGGTTTCTCTGCCTCCCAGAACCCAGTTCCTCCACGCTTCACACAAATGGGTGGCTCTGCCTTTTTCTTTTTTTTTTTGGCAACTTGGGAGTACATTTGGTTCTCAAGTGCAGGGGGATCATGTTATATTTTGAAATAAAAATTGTAATTGGATTACGCTCAATTACAGTTGTAATAAGACTTGCTCTTGGGATGGAACGCGAGTGAGGTCAGCCTCAAGGAAGCAATTCATTCCCCTCTAATGACATCTTGGTCCATGAAATGAAAAAGAGATCAAAGCTCATTCAAAAATCAGTGTATTGAATGGAACAGTAGTTAAAGAAGTCTGGAGAATTCATTTTATTTTCATTGTATAATATCTGTTTCTCATAGACTTGGCTTGTTCTTTCGGTCTTTTTTATTCTTAAGACTGTGCATGGGTTTGATTAGCTTAATTAGAGTTAATGTCTTGGGAGCAGAATGTGGGACTGAAAGTTTGGGTTCCTGAAGACTTTGAAAAAGAGAAGTGTTGGCCTCGTTCTACATAAATTCGGAATTTAAAAAAAAGTCTGATGCTTATTATCATCTTAAAATAATTGAAGCACTGCTAAAAATAAAAACTAGAAGGCGAAAAACTGAACCTGGATGAAAGGGATGTAGTTATCCCAGATTTGGATACAATTCCTGCAGCAAATTGGGCTTAAACCTGAAGTCTTAGGTAATTTAAGATGAATGCCAAAAGACTGTGTTCTCTTCCCCCTTCCGAGCTGTGCACCAATATTTCACAATATTTCCTTCTACTTTGCTCCTGTTAGCTGTAGCTCCACCTAAGATTGAGAGGAAACTTAGTGGAAAATGCCGCTTCGGGTTAAAGTCTTGTCAGGTCTCATTTATTAACTGCACGGGGTCTCACGCCCCAGAGCTGGGGGGAAAGAACTTGCTGGGGGCCTTGCTCAGAGGTGCTGAGTGGGCCCTGGTCCCCGTGCCTGCCCTCCCTCCATCCAGCCTTAGGCCTGCTGGGACCCTGCTTCCCAGGCATCCTCTGTGTTAGGGGAGGGGGTAGGACCCCGCAGAGGAGTAAGTAGTTTGTCCGAAAAAGAAAAGGGTTGAGGGGTGGGGTGAGGCTGGGGAGATATTCTTAACATTTTTGCTTTAAGGACCTGACCTTTAAACTCTTTGCATTAAGTGAAAACATGCTTTAATCAATTGGCAGTCAACAGTGCATTAATTCAGTCATTGAACAAATATTTATATGTATTTTGTGGCCGGTCTGTACCCAGGGCTGGAGAAAAGTGGTGACTAGCACTGGCCACACTGATCGCTGTCCCTGCGGGGTTTACACTCAGTATGTGTGCGCGTGTGCGTGTGCATGAACGTGTGTGCGTGTGTGTGCATGTGTGTGCGTGTGCGTGTGCATGCACGTGTGTGTGCGTGTGCGTGTGCATGTGTGTGCGTGTGCATGCACGTGTGTGTGCGTGTGTGTGTGCATGTGCATGTGTGTGCGTGTGCATGCACGTGTGTGTGCGCGCGTGTGTGTGTATGTGCGGAGTGCAGAGAGACAGAAATAAATAAATACACGAATCAATTTCTAATAAGGATTAGTACTAGAAATAGGTTAATGACATACAGTATGACTCATCCAATTCTCTTCCATCCTTTTCAATAACATACGGTCGACACTTAAAAAACAATCAGTGTGCTTAAGTTACTTCCTGGAGTTTTTCCCTTATAAATAAATATTAATCACCATCAACCACAATACAGGTTGATACCGTGAATATTATATCAACTGGAATTTTTCATTTAATGGCATTTTGGGACATTAAAGTATCTGTTACTTTTTGTGCCATTTCTGAACCAAAGAGGTTTTTATGTTTTTCAGTTGCATTTTAGTGTTAAATATTTTTTTCATATTTTAATTTCTCAAAAGCGGTTCAGTCCATACAGGTTCTATTCATTCAATTGTTCAACGAAACGAATTCAGCACCTGCTTTGTGCCAGGCTAGGTACTGGGTGCTTGGTGCTATCCCAATTACCTTTGTGAAAGCTAGTTCTGTGTTAATCATGCTATAATCCTAGGATCGTACTATTTTAGCTGAGCCATGGATCATAAAGAATCTACTCACTTATGCTATTTGCCTTCCCAGATCTTTTGCCAGGTCAGACTTAAACTTAGCCTTCAGGTCAGCCCAGGTCCAATCCCTGACCGTTATTTTCAATGAAGCTTTTAACCATTTGATGTTTGCCCCTAATAATCACAGCCCTACTGTGGGAATGCCTCCACCCCCCAGAATTACAAGGGGCCCTGACGTCTTCTTGCCCCTGGGGCAGACCCCTTAGGAGGCAACAAACTAAAGGAAAAGGGATGATCACTTCAGGAAGGGAAAGTTGGGGAACGCTTTAAATACATGGTTGGGAGAAAATTCTAAATCTTTTCATGAAAAAAGGAAATCTTTCCATCAGTAACATAATACATGTAACAAAGAGGTCCTAGGGGAGCCCCATCCCTACACAGTCTCTACAGTTTGGGTCAGGTGTTTGCAGAGTTCTCAGAAGGGTTCAATGAGAATCCATTGATTACGTGGATGTGTGTGAATTGGCCTTAGGTGTGGGGACTGTAATGTCTTCTTTGTATTGCCTGGCTGGCGGTGTGGGGGCGATGGTGATGGGAAGGTCTGGGCTGTCCAGGGAGGTCTTCCTTAATTACAGCCTGTGGTTAGGTTTCGCCTCTCCGGGGAGAAGCCTTTGTAGAACGAACCCGGCCTGAGCCGCCTGTCCTGAAATGTTGAAGGCCGAGGTGGGGCCTGGCAGCCCGGTCTGCCCCATCCCCGCCACGCTCGCTGGCACGCAGCGTCCCATCGTTACTGGCTGAACTGAATGCAAGGGGAATGAATGACTAAATATGAAAAAAGAGGTTCCTTTTATCAGCTTTTAAACAATGTTCTCTTTGGACAACTTAACGTCACCTACGCACATCGCGTCTCTCACCTCTGAACGTCCCCGTGTGTCCCCTCCACCAGCACTGTCCTGGTTGGCAGAGAACATGGCCACGTTTCCCCGCCAGCCAAGGGCATTTTCAGTGCTTCTTTGCGTGTCGTCTTCTTGGAAAGCCAAACTGCTCTCCTGCCCTTGGTATACAGTTACAACGAATCTGCCCTGAAACACCCATTTCCCCCAGTCCTGCTAATGCACCCGCCCCCCAGGGTCGGTACCCTCTGCTCCCCTTCATTTGAGAATTCCTACTCTGCTGTGGTGACTACCACCATTCAGGCCCCCGGGAAACGCTTCTCCACGTCTCCAACCTTGTTTTTGCAAAACAAACGGCAGCTGGGCTCGAATGCATGGAGGGTTGTGAGTTGTCCCACTGCTGAGGTCAGAGATGGACCCTTTGGAGGGTGAGAAGGACCCAACAGGGAAGTTATTAGGTTAAAAAAAAAAAGACTAATTTGCATGTATCAACACCTTCTTCCCAAGCAGGAAGACTGTGGTAGCGTTTTGCATAACAAAATGTTATTCCCAGTGAGGGGGTGCACCCATTTCCTGCGTCTTTTTGTGTCTTCACTCGTGACATCAGAGGAGCTCACAGAGTAACTTCACATGGAGACTTCATTTTTATCCTTGTAAAGGTACATTTGTCAAAAGTGGGTTGACAAGTTCAGCAAAATAGAAATTCAGGACTTCTTTATTTTATCTGGCAATTCCAGGAAGGAGAGGGTTCATCTCTGAACGCTTTTACAACCCCAAGTTCAGTGTTGCCAACATTTGGTCAGGAGATGAGTGGGAGACAGGAGGGATTTACAAAACATATTGGGCAGCTTTGTTCTTAAGCTGGTATTGGTGCCATTGTGTGTCTGGAGAGGTTTTGTGGTCGGATTTTGATTATTTGCTAGTTTTGGCAACTGTTGAGATGTTAGATCTCATATTGTTTCTATCATTTTTTACAGTTTCTTGTTTAACTCTTTGATGCTGGAACTTTTTAGGCACGCATCAAGATCAGACATGATTCAAAGCAGACATGGCGATTGTGTCTCCCTTTTGACTTCAGGCTCACGTGGCCGGACCTGACTCCAGGCAGCCGGGCCGTGTTCACCCCCATTGTGTGTTAGTGAGCTGTAGGGCGTGGTCAGCGTGGTCTCGTAGGTATGAAAAGACTTAATTGTATCTAAGAAAAGATAGCGCACAAGTAGGACCAGTTTCATATGTCTTGGCCTTATACATTTATTCTCATTCAGCACTTTTGATACTTCTTGAAATGCCCAACCCCACACCTTTCTCTTCGGATTATTACATATTTCCCAAGACTTTTACCGTTCATGTCCGTTGTCTGTTGATATTGTCCTCTAGCCAAAGACCCTCACCCCCACCCCCGTGCACCCCACCCAGGAGTTTGGTCTTTACATTTTTGGATTCTATCCCTACGAACTTTTGAGGAAAGCCTCACCTCTACACTCTCCCGCCCCCGCGAAATACCTCAAACCCAGACGGGAGATACAGGAAAGCTTCTCTGTGTTTGCCCTTAAAAGAGAGGCTGCTGATTCAATGGACTCTTGAGCAACAGGCCATGTTGCCTGTCAGCTCTTAACTGTGGACTGATGCTGACATTTTTATAGCCACTTATTATATGATTGGTTTTTCAGTTCACGACTTACAGTCCTATTGATAAGATTGTGACATCAGGCATTGGAAGATTCTTCCCAGGTCCTGTATAGTTTGCATGCCAATCCTCCAAGTCACCCGGGCGGAGTGCTGTGTCAGGCACATTACATAAACCTCACGAGCTCCATGTTCCATGGTTTGGTATTTGTAACCCATAAAAACCTGCGATGACACAGCCAGGAATTCGGGTAGCATGGCCACATGACTACAGTAGCTGTTGGCCTCAGGGCTATTTGGAGGTCATGGTGGCCGGCGAGCATTAGCTAGCATGCTAGCAAATATTCTCTCTGTGCCCCTTCCCATCTGCCCTTGCACAAGTTAAGGTAACACAGAAAGCCAAGATCTCAGGGGCTTAACGTAATCGAAATATATTTTTTGTTCAGATATATTTTTTTTTTTATTAGAGCTGGAAGTTGGAGGGACGCTGTGCTCCAGGTACTCATTCAGGGATCAAAGCTTCTCCCACCCGTGGCCACATCCTCCTGCAGGGTTTTAACAGTGGAGGGAGGGGGCAGAGGGGGCAGAGGATTGTGTGGGCGGCTTTTACGTGCCAGGCCTAGAAGCAGCTCACGTTCAATGGCTGTAATCCCATCCCACGGCCCAGAGAGGTTGGAAAATGGCCTGGCTGTATGGACACCCAGGAGGAAAAGGACCCGAGAGGTGCCCTTAGCCCAGAGCCCACGCATCACAGACATCAACACAAAAAACACTCTTAGAGAAGACGGGATTGTCTCTGTCACGTGGATGATGGGGTGCTCAGCTCTGGCACAGCATGACTTGTAACTGAACATCTGCTCCGGTGACTGACACCATTCAGGCCCCAGGGAGCTGCTTCTCCATGTCGCCAACCTTGTTTTCTCAAAGCAGCAGCTGGGCTTGAATGCCATGGAGGTCCCACTGCTGAGGTCAGAGATGGACCCGCTTTGGAGGGCGAGAAGGACTCCACAGGGAAGTTAGTAGGTAAGGGGGGGAAAGGCTAATTTGCATATAGTCACACCTGTTTTGCAGGTGGGGAGAATGTGATTGAGTTCTGCATAACAAAATGTTATTCCCAGGGAGGAGGTGCCCCCATTTCCTGCTTCTTTTTGTGTTTTCATTTGTGACATCAGAGGGACTCACAAAGCAGCTTCACCTGTTGTTCGTGTTCTATCATTGCAAAGGTGCATTTGTGAAGGTGGAAATGGGGTGACACGTTTAGCGAATAAAAATTCAGGACTTCTTTATTTGATCTGGCAATTCCAGGAAGGAGAGAACATATTTTATTTAACCACTTGTTAACTCGATTTATAACTTTGTACATATGGATTGTGGGACTCCATTTCTACTCTTGCCCTGGGGCCCTGCAAATGTAGAGGTGAGCCTGATCACAGTTTGGGGGGGGATTCTCCAGGGTTTGGATGATGGCCCCTCCTTTCCTGGCCCCTGGGATGAATGGTGGCTTAGGCCGAACCAGCACCTGCCGACTTCCTGGTTCCGAGCGTGCCAGTGACGAAGCCGCTCCCGTCAGAGTGAGTTTTCGGGCGTTTTCTGGGAGTTTGGAACAACATGCCCTTTGGTTTCGCTGCTGGCTTTGGACAAGGAGCATCACATAGACCAAGGAGCTACTGACAACCACCTGGAAGCACAGGGAGAGCCACGAACAAAGACTCTGTCCTTGACCGAGCTCAGGACAGGCGCCTCTGAGCCCTCTTTGCAAAGAGGCTTCAGCCTAGGCTCCCATCCTGTCACTGGCCTGCCCAGCCCTTGGCTCCCATCCTGTCACTGGCCTGCTCAGCCCAGCCCCGTTTTAGGAGAAATCCTGCTACGTCATCCTCCAAACCCTACGTGATGCATGATCACACTTGACATTGACCTGGTTCCTCATTCCCCACTTTGGCTTGCCCTAGGCCAGACTCCTCCTGATCGGCCACTTTTTGAGAATCCCCCTACCCCTGATGTCCCCTCTTAGTATTTTTCCTCCTAGTTCTTGGCTCCTAGTCCCCACCCGTTCTGCTTGTATTGCAAGCTGACCTCACTCTGTCTCCTCTACGGTGACATCCTGACTGCAGTGGTCTTGAACAGCGTCCTTCCTACAAGGGAGAAAGCGGTCAGTGCCACCCGGGGTCCGGGGCGCCTCTGAGCAGCAGCTGCTCCCTGACTCCCGTCCTTCCTTCACCCCATCTAGAAATACTTACCAAGCACCTGTCGTGTGCCCAGCATTGGAGGTGAAGTCCTGCAGCAGGTCAGATGGGCAGAGCCTAGTCCTCCAGGACCTTACGTTTCCATAGAGAAAAACCCCAGAAATCTAGGAGCAAACGCATGCATACATAAGCACATTTCAGATGGTGACAAGTGACAAGTGCCAGAGGGAGAGTCAAACAAGGTGATGAAATCGAAAGACTTAGAGAAATAAAGAAGCCCTTTAGAGGAATCATGCTCACAAAGGCAAAAAGAAATAAACAAATGCAGTTAGTTTTAATAATGTGTTTTATTTAAGCGAATATATCCAAAATAGTATCATCTCATTTCAACAGGTAGCCAATATAAAAACTGGGCATGTCCCCTTTGTTTGGTACTCGGCCCTTGAGCTCCAGCGTGTATATGTGACACCGAGAGCACTTACTTCCACCTGTGCCCCTGCCACATGGACCTAATGGCCACTGTGCACGACAGCACAGCCCTGGACGTCCCTACTGACCGCAGTGCCTCCTCCTGCCCTTGCTGCCTGGGAGTGCCGGCTCTGCTCTCCAACCCGTCAGAGGTCATGTGCCCGTGGCCAGCTCCCCGCTCTCACTGATTCCCCTGGGCAGGTCCCCGCCTTGGGGCCCTGGGCCTGTTGGGAAGGGCTGCGTCGTGGCGGTGCTAAGCCGTCCCTCTCGAGGTGGTCCCTGGGGCTGGCCCGACCCGGATGGGACCAGCTTTCGGAAGGGCGCTGGGGCCGCCGCGGTGACAGACCGGCGCTCCTCCGGAGCTCATTCTTGTCCTGCAGTGCTTCTCACCCGGGCGATGGGGGAAATGGACAGGAACGCTTTGAAATGCTAATTATTTAATCTCTGCCGGCGTTGGCTGCTTCCAGGGGAGCCCGGGTCATTTGCAAAATGAAACTATTTTAGAGAGTGATTCAGGTGGGGAGGGTGCGGGGAGCCGGGCTGCAGGGCCTCCCGGCGCCCCGCGGCCGGGCAGTGCGTTCGGGGTCCTCCCTGTGCGGTTCGGCTCTGCTCCGGGCTCCCGCCCGGTGAGCCTCAGGAGCGGGGACGGTGTCGGCAGCAGAGTCCCGGGGGGCCGAGAACGCCGGCTTGGGGGGCAGGAAGACCTGAGCGCAGAAAGCAGTTCCAGCACTTTCTTCCCAAGGGAGCTTGGCACATTGT
This sequence comes from Lyroderma lyra, assembly GCA_004026885.1. Classification (NCBI taxonomy): domain Eukaryota; kingdom Metazoa; phylum Chordata; class Mammalia; order Chiroptera; family Megadermatidae; genus Lyroderma; species Lyroderma lyra. The sequence continues at coordinate 898 of PVJL010014324.1, read as the reverse complement.
CAACGCTGGCAGGCGGCGGTGTTCGCATCTCTAGAATTTTCTTTCTGGATTTGTCGTGAGGATCAAGCAGTATTGCTCAGAATGCACGTGTGACCCTGACGGTGTCAGGTCCGCTGGTACTCAGGATGTCGCAGCCCCTTTTAGTTGTGTGTCCTCGTCACGGCTGGACGTCGTTGCTTGTCTGTCGTACGCGCTTACTCTCTTGTGTTTCCTGTTTTCTCTCTTGTTCACATTATCCCCTCGACGTAGAAAGAACTGTCTGGAAGAGCCTCCTCCCTCCCCTATGGAAGCCTGCATGTGTCAGCTCCGGCTGTGCTAATGAAAGGCCACAGAAGCAGTGGCCTAAATGACAGAGATTCATTCTGTCACAGTTCTGGAGGCTGGCGGTCCAACCTGAGGGACCCTTGGCTTGAGGAGGATGGCCTTGTCTTCTGGATGCAAGTCCTCCCACTATTTCCACCTCTTAAGGGCAATAATCTCCTTGAATTAGGTCCCTCAGAGGAAGAAACCAAGGCACAGAGAGGTCGAATAATTGGCCAGTGGTCACACAGGGAGGAATCTAGACAGTCTGGTTCTAGAGCTTTCATGATGAAACTGTGTTTACTGAAAGGCTACAGATTTAATGCTGAAAATTCCTGTGGGTCACTCTCCTACAGTCTCAGATCAAAAATTGCAAAGTCACATCAAATAAACTAAAAATAATCTCTTTTTTTATTGTTAGACTTATTGGGGTGATGTTGGCTAACAAGAATGACATGGGTTCCAGGGGTACAAGTCTGCAGGGCACCGTCTGTGTGTGGCATTATGTGCTCACCACCCAGCGTGAGTTCTCTCTCCATCACCTGTACTTGCCCCCACTCCTACCCCCTCCCTCTTATCCCACCCCCTACCCCCTCCC
>PVJL010014323.1:0-28505 GCA_004026885.1 Lyroderma lyra | reverse complement strand
GGCGCAGATCGCTCAGGCCCGCAGACGTGGCAGGAAGAAAGCAGAAGCCCTTTGCCGCTGCTATTGATAACTCGCCTCTCCGCGGGGAGGGTTCACACTAAAAATACTCGGCTCCGACGACAGGGCGCCGAGCTGTCACGTTGCAGAGGAGACTGAAAGGTTGCGTGGGGAGGGATCAGCTCGGGCCATGTGAGGGCCAGGCCTTGGTGGCCAGCCGCCCTCTGGCCATCCAGGTTGCATCCAGATAGAAGGTTCTCCAGCATTCCACAGAAGGGAGTGGAGACTGTCTGCTCCAAAGGCCTGGAGGCAGCTGGGAGAGGAGGGAGCCTCAGGTGGGGTCCCGGGGTCAGCAATGCTGGGCCCCAGCATTCCTGGCTGCCCTGCCCCCTTGGAGCTCACGGGGCAGGTCTGGCTGCAGCCAGAGATAAGAGATCAGCCCAGAAACCCAGGTGGTGGTGGTGGTGGGGGGGGGCGGTAAGAGTGCAGCAGGGGAAAGGGCAGGGCATTGGGCAGGGCTGGCATCACTGCCCTGCTTTGCTCTCTGAGCCTCAGTTTCCCCATCTGAAGGGGGAGCGACTGCCCGTTTGGCCTCCCCATGGCGGGACGGAAGGACGGAGCACAGTGCCCGTGAATGTGCTTCTTCAGAGCAAAGCCAGGGCACGGCTTCCCACGTGGCAGGGACCTCTAACCCCTGCACGCCAGGGTTCACGCCCACAGGATCTGCTGGCTGCGGGGGTGGGGGCAGGGCTGCTTTCTGGGGGGCTCGTGGGCCACAACATGCACTGGTTCTGATTCAGAAGGAGTTGGGAAAAGAAGGCTCTGGTCATCTGTGCCTGAGGGGCGGGTCACAGATGGACATGACTGTGGGGTTTACTTTCGGAGTTGGCCCGGTCTGAGAGCAGCTCTGGTGGTAGCAGACACCTCCAAAATGATCTACTAGACCAGCACTTGTCAAACTCAAAGAGCTACACATGGATGGACCCCTGGGGTCCTGAGAGGACTCTGGGGACTGAGCCAGGCTGGAGTGCTCAGGATGGAGGGGACACAGTGACAACCCCCCTCCGTGAGGTAGGTAATCGGTCAATCGATACCATGACCCATGAGTCCCCTGAGGTCCCAGCCACCCAGGAATAGCTGGGCTTCTTGTTCAGGTGCAGATGCCGGTCTGGGAGGTATGAGTATGGCTTGGCCTTTCTGACAAGCCCCTGGGCCATGCCAGGCCATGGGGTCCCAGATGGCTCTGTGCAGGGGCCACTTCCTCACGTGGGGGGCGGGGGGCGGGGGGCGGGGCTCAGCCTGCTCACATGGAGAGTGGGTATGGTGATACATAGTATCTTCTTCATGGCTGCTGCTAATGTGAAACAGGATGAGGCGTGGGAATCACTGTGCTGGATCCTGTGGCTGTCACTGACCTGGCGTTGTTACTGCGTGGTCCAGCAGCCTTGCCTCCTTTTCTGCTCCTGTCTTTCATCCCATCCTGGAGAATTTTGCCTCCGGAATTGGCCTCTTGACCTAGCGAAGAGTGGGAAAACGCTCCTGAGTTGGTTCCAAGGCACCTTCCCTCCAGCCACCAACCAAGGGAGGGTTCCCTTCCGGTCTTGGCCTTGGGAGCCAGGAGGGAGGACGCGGAGGTTGGGAACCCCGCTTATTGCATTTGGGGTGATCCGCAGTCAGACTGGCGGCTCACTGGATCCCAGCCTCTCCTCTGGCCCCAGCTCTCTGATGCTGCTTCAACCCCAAGTTCATGGTCAAGAGGTAGGTTGGTAGGCTAAGCCCCTCAGTGGCCTGTCCTTTGTGTAGGGATCAGGGTCTTAAGGACTTGTCAGGGTGAGGGGTGTGGAGGGTGGTTGGGTTTCGGGGACCCTGCGGGGGACCCAGGTCAGACATGCAAAGGAAACTGAGAGCATCTCCGTGGCAACTGGCCTTGTCCTTGTCCTGGCTTGGGGGCCTGCACTCCACACCCTTCCCTCTCCTGCTGGAGTAGGTTTCTTCATGGGTAACCATGGCAACACCTTTGTTTCTGAGGCCTGGCCCCACCTCCCTCCTGGTTTCTCTCTGCAGCAGCGGCTTGTAGAGCTCCTTCTCAGTCCCTGCACGTTGCAGGTGCCCGCTGACTGTGGGCCCTGGGCCAGCCCTGGGGTGGGGGTCGACTGGATTTCTGGTCAGGAAGTGCCGCCTAGGCCCCACTCCTGCCACAGAGACCCCAACTGTTTACAGGGGGCACCAGTGTCTGCAGCCAAGGCCTGCCCCTGCCCTCCAGGCACCCCCTTACCGTGGTGACAAGATGCCATCAGTAGCCCCAGACTCACATCTTTCTGTCACCTAGCCCAGTTCTGAAGAGGTCTTTGGGCAGATAGGAGAGTCATTTGACCTCTGCCATCCCTCTGGCTTTAGCCCTCTGATACCCAGCAGAAGTCCCAGGGCTGACCTTCATTGGCCAGGACAGGGTCACTTGCTCACCCCTGAGCCAGCCTGGTTCATGTTACTTCGCCCACCCCAACCAGACCCATGATATAAATGGGATGAGGGTGGGAGACACCTGGGGTGCGAAGGAAAATTTTGGGTGTTTGTAAGCTCAGAGAGGTTAGTTTACTGGCTCGAAGCCGCACAGCTAGTAAGGATGCAAGCTCAGGGTCTGATTGCGTAGCTTCTGGGCTTAACCAGAGCTACTGCACGTCATCGGGAGCCCCGAAAGCTTTTAAATGGGAACGTGAACGATCAGGGATGCAGCTGGAGGGGGAACTGGCGCCGGGTGAGCGGTGAAAAGTATCAGAAGGAGGGTGGGCGGTGGGGAGCCGTATAAGACGCTGGAGCTGAGGTAGGCATCTTTGGGAGGATGGCTTTCGCCTCCGCCCTGTCCCCTCCTTCCCTGCCCCGACTCCCTGCCACCCCGGGGTTTTCGAGCCTCCGGCGCAGAGCCACCAAGCAGCAGATAGTCCGCGCCCGGGTCACCTGACCCACTGTTTGTAAACTCAGCTCTTCCAGCCACGCCCCTTCCTCTCGCCCGCCCACTCTTTTAGAGTTAATATCTGCATAACCCCGCTTCTCAATGGTATGATTGGCTGTCCGCACCGTCACTCCTCCTCATGGGCGGGACTACCGAGCGGGGAGAGAGAGAAGCCGCTCCCGCAAAGTGTTAGTATAGTCCCGCCTCCTGGCGCGGCGCTCGGGCTGGACGCTGATTGGGCAGGCGGCGGTCGAGGTGACGGCGCCGGGCGCAGCGAATGGCTGGCGAGAGCTGTCACTCGGCGGGGCGGCCGGCCGCACTTCCGCCTCGGTGTCAGTGGGTCGCGGGCCTGCGGGGTTGGGGGCGGGGCGGGCATCGAGGCTCGGTGGCGCCGGAGGGACCGCGGTCCAGGTGAGTGACTCCGGTCCGGACCCGGCCCAGACCCTGCGTCGCCAGCAACGGCGCCCGGCCTCGGGAGGGCGGCGGGCGGGCCTGGGCCACGGGCGGGCCACGGGGAGGCCGGGGGAGCGGGAGCCCCGCGCCCACCTCCGGGCGACCAGGCCGGGACCCGACCCTGACCCGACCCCCGCCCGGCCCACGAGTCTCGGCCCCGAGGAAACTTGGGAGGAAAGTTGGCGGCCGGTGGCGGGGGCAGCGGGCCTGGGTCCTGGGAGGCCGCCGAGACCCCGCGTCACCCGGCAACTGCAGCCCCGGGGCCAGACCTGCCGCCGCACCCGGAAGTCGGGTTTGGGGTGAACTAGGAGCCGGGTACGCCTGCCAGCCCCTGTCAGCGGTCAGGGGTCGCCGAGGGTGGGCTTGTCGGGCAGGGGGGCCCTTTGGACCCTTGGCTTTACGTGTGTATTTAAGGTCCTCAGCGTGGAAAGTGGGTTTCACCGCTGGTGATCCAGCCGCTCCCCCCCGGGGACCACCACCTGTGGGGTTATCACGGGCGGGGAGGGTTTGTGCAGGTATCCACACCCCACCATGCTTTGTTTCACTTTTAATTCGCCAGCCTGACTTAGCAGCCTGCAGGTACTGTGGGGAGGCTTTACCTGAGACATATGTTAGATCAATTAGACATGTGATCAGATTTTGGAAGGTCCTTTTCTCCAACACAGTCACATTTCAGTCATTAAAGGAAGTCTTTAGACTTACTCTCCTGATGGGTGACTTTGTAAGTCTGTGAGCCCGGATGCAGGCTGTTGGGTCATCACAAAGCAGACTTCCCGGTTTGTGGGGACAGGAAGCTAGGTGGTGTTACAGGGAGCTCCTGAGTGTGAGGAGCAGCTCCCAGGAAGTTGTGCTCATGTTTTGGGGGTTTTACCCTTATGGTCAGTCTAGGACAAGCCTGGGAGTCAGCAGCTGTTGTTTTAGGCTCTTTTCTGGGACTGCTTGTGCATCTGGAGATGGGGACTCGTTCGGTTTGGTCCAACAGACATTTCTAGAATGGCCACTCTGTCCCTGACCGTGTGCTGCACAATCTCTGCCACCCCCTGGAGATGGTGAGAGGACACAGCTAGAGAGCAGGGTGTCCTCCGTGCTCCTTGCCTGGGCCATGAGGTGGAGGGCCCTCCCTGTGTGTGCGCCGGGCCGTGTTTTCCCATCGCTCCTGGCCTCGGGGCCTTCCTCTGTGACAGTCCCGTGCCCCTGGCAGAGCCGAGCAGAGTGGCAGAGGAAACGATTGTCTCTAGCAGTCTCTGGCACCCGGCAGGTGCTCTGAATTCTTGGTTCCCTTTCCCCTGGCCACGGCAGGAACCCTTATCTGCTGTACTTCCTCCTCGCGGTGCTTGGTGCTGTCATTTAAAACATGGCGCTGAGTAAACATCAGATGACTGAATCTCCTTGATAGAATTTACCTCTCCTGTTTGTGTCCTGTGTCCTTTTGCTAACGGCAGCTCTTACCTAAGCTGGTGATAGCCGTGCGTTCTATTCACTTTATCCACGTGGTCTTCACAACAACCTCCAGGTCCAGCATGAATAAGCTCCTTACTTTATTCATTTGGAAGCTGAGGCCCAGAGAGGTTAAGTAACTTACTCTGAGTCACACAGCAGTCAATCAGGAAGCAGGGAGGCTCTGGAGTCCACACTCCTAAATACCTCGCTATGCTTTTTAAGCCCAAATTGTCATTTACAACGTCCCCTTAACATTTTTCTTTAAAACATTCTTATTATGCAGCCTTACAGTGTGTTAGAACTTTGTTTCTTGCAGCATATATAATAAATTTTCATTTTTTGTGAGCATGAATGTTTATAAAACCCTTTTATTTCTAAAATAAAGTCACCCTCCATCGGGCTATCCCAGATTTTGCTGAAACACCCCACCTTCCTCCCATTGCCTTGGGGAGTAGCGAAGTCATTGGTGTTGGTTGTGTGAGGAGGGGGAGCTGGAGGAGCAGGGGTGATGAGGGGCCAAGGTTGTCCTTTGGGATTCAGCTGAGAGAGAAGTTACCGCAGGTGGCCCAGTGCCCGGAGGGCACGCCTTTCCTGCTCCCAAGGGCCTCTGGAGGGTCGGACTCTTGTTAACCTTCTGATGAGCACCGTTACTGTAGTGTTTAAAGAGTGCCCCTTGACTTTCATCTTAGTATGTCTTCTTCATGCCCTCCGGAAATGCTAGCAAGTGAGTCTTGGATACGTACTTAAAAGGTGTTCAACTCTTGAAATGTTGTTACATTCAGCTAATTACATAAGTACCATTTGCTTTTTGGTGGGGAGATTTTTGAAGCATTTCACCTGCCCTTGTACTGTCTTTACACAGGGAGTTAGGGGTCTCTGCACATGCGTGCTTTGGTCTCAGTCCAGGCTGGTGCGGGGGTCTTGGGGAGCAGGTGGCCTGAGAACTGTGTGTGGGGAAGTTGTACTAACTCCAGGTTCTAGAAGAGACGATGGCAGCCAGCGGGGGAGGGCAGGCTGGTGGTGAGAAGGCCAGCAGTAGTCTGGCCCCTGGGCCATCGTGGTGGGCTGGAAGGTGACGTCTGCTGTGTCCACCATTGCTTTAAATCCAGGGTGACTGTGATTTGATGTCCAAATGGGCAGCTTTGGAGAGCGGACAGGAGCTCCTTAAGGACTGTGGCAATGGCAGGTGGACACGGGGCCGGGGCACCTTTAGACAGTGTGGGGAGGGGGGGGGCCTGCATCGGTGTAAGCCAGTCCCCGAAGAGAGGCGAAGAGTGGGGAATGCTGCAGGTCAGCAGGGGGTGGGGCAGGTGATGGGGGTTCCGTGTGGGGGGTGCCGGCTCCCTGCTTTGCCCCGGGTTCTTGCTCTGAGGCAGCTGTGCTTTGGGTTGGCCCTGGTGCCGGTCAGGACAGAAGGCTCCTGGGTCACCCTCGTAGGTTTTCACACCTGGCTTCTCATCAGACGAGCCTGGCGAACTTAGTGAGACCTGCAGGTTCAGGGTTGCGCCCCAGGACTGTGGCCTCCGGGCTCCCTGAGACGCCCAGGAGTGGGGGTGGGTGTAGCAGGCTCCTGCCGTGTGGCCCGTGTGCTCACCAGCACTGGGGACCCTGTGGGGTCACATGTGTTTTGGATCAGGGACCCCTCTGAGGACCTAAAGAGTCTGAACACAAGCAGAAGTTTGTCCTTTTTTCTTCCTTAATCTCTCTTTGCGGGGTGGGGCGGGGGTAGGTTTTCCTGACCTTGGTTTAACCCCTGTCAGTGCTCAGGACATGGAGTTGGGAGTGAGGGGCCAGGCCTGACGTCAGAGCACAGATTCGTCAGCACAGGGAAACCGGCTGGGAGGCTGAGCAGGTGGAACTTGGCAGGAGCTGCCCAGGCCGCAGCTGCCGTGGGGGAGGGGAGCCGGCGGAAGGGGCAGGTGACTGCTGGGTGGTGATGGGGCTGGCACCCCGCGCTCCACGGGTTCTGTTGTGACGGGTTCTGCTGTGACAGGGACAGGAGTGGGGGTCCTTTGACTGCTGCTCCGCTCCTGCAGGCGCAGCGGGAGTGAGCACAGAGCGCACTTCAGGCGGTGCCGGTGGCTGGGCCTGGTGTCCTTTACTGAGTTCTGTCGGACGGGGTGGTTTTGGGGGGCCAGCTGGCTGCACCCACCCCTCCCCACGTGTGCCTGGGTCTGTGTGGGATGAGGATCTCCCGTCTGCTCCCACTGCTGCCCTCCTCCCATCTGGCGGGGCCACTGGAACTTTGAGGGCCACCAGGCAGTCAGAGTGGGGTCTCCACCCACAGAGGTCCTCGCATGCTCCGTCCGGGGGGACACGCCTGCCACCTGTGCTCTGATCTTCGGGGGAAAGCTTGAGGTCTTTCCCCGTTGAGTGTGCCGTTCCCTGTGGGCCTTTGGCGTGTTTGGGTGGATTCCTTATTGCTGGTGTGTCACGTGCTTCTAGCATGGGAAAGTGTTGGATTTTGTCACATGATTTTCCTGCACCAGTTGAGATGATTGTTTGGTTTTTGGGTTTTTTTCATCCTGTTAATGGGGTGTAGTGATGGATTCTCATATGTTGAGCCATTCTTGTGGCCCAGGAGTGAATCCGCTTGGCCATGATGTGCAGCCCTTTGGGTGTGTCGCACGCGTTGCTGCATGTGTTTGGACGTGTTTGGCATGCTCATGCTCTGTTGAGGACATTCGCACCCGTGTCTGTAAGGGACACGGGTCTGTGGTCTTTTCCTGCAGCGTCTGTGCCTGGCCCTGGCCTCAGGCTCACGCTGGCCTCACGCAATGAGTTAGGGAGTGTTCCCTGCTCTCCGGTTTCTTGGGAAAAGTTTGAGGGGAATTGCTGTTATTTCTAAAGTAAATGCTTGGGAGAACCACCAGTGAGGTTACCAGGGCCAGGGCTTTGCCTCGTTGCGAGGTTTCCGGTTTCCGATTCAGCCTCCTCGCAGTGAGAGGCCTGTCCAGGTTCTGCCTGTCTGTGCCTCAGCCTCGGTAGCTTTGGAGCTTGCAGGGACGTGTCCCCTTTCTCTGTCTCCAGCTGTTTGCGGTGTGCCCCTGCCCGTTCACTGCTGTGAGAGCTGGCGGGGCCCCCGGGCCCGTCTCCATGTCGTAACAGTTCAGCGTAGTCTCTGCTTGCGCTCACGAGAAGGCCCCCTCTGGGGACGAGGCCGGCCTTTGCCACGTGGAGGACGTGGAGGACGTGGAGGACGACGCTGCTCTTCCTGAGAGGCTCAGACCCCCAGCTGAGCTCGTTTGGAGGAAATTTAAGGCGGTTCCGGCGTGTGTGGTAGCAGCCGACTTACACGGCAGCGTTAGTTCTCCGGAATTGGAAATTGGCTTCGTGTGGATGTGAAATGTGTATTTCAACAGAACTTTCCATGTGTTTACAACCACGCGCCTACTTCTGGTAGCGATCTGCGGCGGCCTTCAGCACAGGTCGTGGGGTGTGTGGGCCCCGACGTGGGGCTGCCTCGCTGGGACTCACCGGCTCCCGCGGCTTTCCCCGAACGGATTGTTTCCTCGTTCTCCTGCGACACACAGTGATTTTAAAATAAAAATAACTCTTCAGGTAATGCCTACCAATCGATGCACTCTCCACTGATGAGTATTTGTATTACAAATGCTTCCTCTCACTTACATTTTTGAAGTCATGCATTTCTAATGACATCGTTCCTTTCATTTGCTGAGATGTAACTGAGACTGGTTTCGAGAACGATGCTGAAAAATGTTCCCAAACCGTAAAACTTTGGGAAACTAAGTACACCCACACGCTTCTCCCCTTAGAGCGCCACTACCTGTTGGATTTTTGTCAAAAAAATTGAAAAGGCTCCTGGCGTCGGCTTGCTCCCACGGTCGGTCGGTCAGTCGGTGCGGCCGGTGCGATGAGGCAGTAGGAGAGCGTGGGCCCAGCGGCGCGGGAGGCCTGGGCGCTGGAGCATGAACGGTGACGAGGAGTTCTTCGATGCCGTCACAGGTGAGCGGACGGACGGAGACCGCGGCCCGTCGGGGCTCAGGCTCAGCCCCTGGGTGGTGAGGACGGAGGAGGCGGGTGTGACAGTCCCCGGGCCCGACTCCCAGCGTGGGAGAGGGGTCAGCTTTGGACCACAGGTGGAACAAGAAAGGGCAGCTGGGTTTCCAGTCTTTCGGGGAGTTGCCGTGAGTGGGAACGCCCACAGTTCAGTTCATTCGTGCTTTTCCCACAGCCGTTTCAGGCAGGGGCTCCTGCCCTGTGTTGGGAAGACGCTGTGCACTCCCGACTGGAAGGGGCGTTGCAGGGAGCGCGTTGTGGGGTGGCGGGTCCTGGGGGCGAGCAGTCAGGACTCGTGGGGGCGGGCTCTTATCCCCCAGGTCCTGCTAAATGACCGTCTGCTTGTCTTGTGCAGGCTTTGACTCTGATAACTCCCCCGGGGACTTTGCAGAGGCCAGCCCGAGAGGCACCGGAGGGACCCACGTGGACACCAGCAAAAGCAATGGCATTGGAAAAGTCGGGGAGAGGCCCCCACAGGAGAATGGGGTGCAGAAGCACAGGCAGGTCACCCCATACCTGCTGTGGGGTCCCCCCAAAATAAACAGCGTGCCCTGACCCAGCTGCCTTGGCGTGACACCCCCGAGGGGAGCGCTTGAGGTCCCAACGGGGCGAGGACATGTGTTGGCATCATTCTGAAAGCCAGAGCACTGGGGTCGAGGGGCCTGCTCACAGCCCTCCCCCCCGCCCTGCCCCCATGGCAAATACAGACACTGGGATTCCACAGGAAAACGCCAGAAGGCAGAGCCGCGCAGGGGCCTGCTGCCCGGGCTGCGCTGTGGGCACTCCCGGCGTGCCCCGAACCCGACTTACCCGACTTACGTCCTTCGCAGGACCCCTCCCTCCCCGATAGAGCCAGTGGCTCATCCCAGCCAGACTCCCTGGAGGGAGACCAGGGCCCCCAGCCCTTTCATCTGTGAACAGGGTCTCGTCACGCAGACGGGTCTGGGGGGCTTTCCCCTGTGGCTGGTGCGGAGACGCACGAACCCCACGAGCCTGACGGACCTCGGGAAGCGCAGGCGCGGTGGAAAGGGGGTGGAGCAGCCGGCCTGCCTCTGTCCATGGTCCTGCCCTGCTCCGGGCAGCCGGCACTCCACTGGCCCTTGGGGATGGGGACGAGGCGCCCTGTCCCCAGCTCTGTGGAGGGAACGTCGTCTGTATGGTCATGGTCATTGTATCCCAGGAGAATAGTCTTTTCCGTCCCGCAGGGCAGGACCGAGAATTATGATGTTTAATAGAAAATTAAAGGGAAAAGTGGCCGCTGAGCAGTCACCAGCTGTAAAGGCATTTCATGGGCTGACGCGTGCCTGTCCCTCTGGTCACTGTTTCTAGGACGTCACTGCCAGCCCCGATGTTCACCAGGAGCGACTTCAGTGTGTGGAGCATCCTGAAGAGGTGCATCGGCTTGGTGAGTGCGCATGGGCGGGGCGGGGGGCAGGGCACAGAGTGGACGCGGTGGGGTGCCTGGGGCCCGGTGCCCTCTGCGTGTTCACAGCAGCATGGGGTACAGATAACGGGAAGGACACAGATGTGTCAGGAGAGGTGACAGTGCTGAGTGGTGTGGGGGTCCGGGAAGGACTTCTGCGAGGCAGACTGGACGTAGGGCGCGCGTCCACAGGCTCCGTCTCCCTCGGTGCCCTGGGACGCGCTGGCTTCCGGTAACCGGCGTGAAGTGGGGGGGCTGTGGGGTTCTCGGATGACTCGGGCAGTGAGCCCCCAACTGGCCCATGGGCCCGGGCTGCAGGCCGAGCTCATGCTCAGAGGCTGTGACAGAAGGGAGGGCGGTGACAGGTCTGCGGGCCGCGCATGGGCTTCTGCGTGCTGGGTGTCCCCGACTGAGAACCCTCATGGTGCCCGTTGGGACACGGCGCTCCTGGGACCGTGGCTGCCGCCCACCTGCCCACCTTCAGCCAGGCTTCCAATGCGTTTATTTTTGACTTGATCCATTTCAGTCCTTTTCTCCCAGAGGAGACTTGCCCTTTTTCTAGCTCTCTCCTTTGAAATGATCTTAGACTTACAGGAAGTTGCACAATAGCCCCGTGAGCTCCGTGTACCTCTCTGGCTTCCCGTACCGTCACACCCGGTGACCGTGGTGCAGTGCGCACACGGAGGGCGTCGGCGGGCGGGAGTGTGCCTGAGCCATGCACTTGAGCGGGCTCTTCCGGGCACCTCATGTCCTTCTATGGAGGACGCCAGGCCCAGACCTGGGTGCTGGCGTGCACACCCCTCCCAGGAGTCCCTGCTCGGGCCTCCGAGCACATGGGCTGGGAGACCGCTGCCCGCTGCCCCTGCTGGCACGCGTGCGTGTCCGCACACCTCTCTCTGGGGTCTCTGTAAGTGGCACATTTGGAGACTTTCCCTTAGCCATGCTGCCTCCTGCATTTCTGACTGCGAACAGTTCAGGTCTGGAGCGAGTGTCTGTCTGGGGACATACAATGAGTGGCAAGCTCCTTGACCTTGCTGTGCAAGTGCAACACCAGGAGTGTCTTATCAACAAAGTGACATCGTTCTGTCGTACTCCCCAAGGAGCTGGGGGACTTAACGTGAAGGCTGAGTGCACACACGTGGGGTTCGCCTGTCTCAGAGCCACGGGGCGAGGGCACCACCTGCCCGCGCTCCTCTGCCTCGCCCCCTGCAGCGCTCGTCTCTGTGACACCTAAGGAGGCGACACCCTCTCTTCTTACCACTTTGCTCCTTCTTTATTGTCCAGGGAGAGAGGGGGGACTCGGGGCTCCAACTGGGCCCCAGGCAGGCTCCCAGGCTGCTGTTGGTTTGGGTCTCTTCAGGGGAGACCCTTAGGAAACGTGTTTTGGTTTGTTTCAATGATGCTTCAAATTCGGGACGACGGGATTTGTCTGGCCGCGGTCTCGTGCCGTGTCCCCTCCCACACCGACAAGCTGGCTGTTGGCAGTGCTGGAGGGAATGGATTTAGACTGGCACCCGGTTAATGACTCACTGGCTGCCCCCACACAGCTGTTCGGGGAGCGGGCCAGCTCCGCCACCAGCGCTGTGATCCCCGCAGCAGGACGCGCTGTTGGCTCTGTAGTTGTCCTTTAGGCGCGTCTGCAGTCACTGTGCCCGGAGAGCGCCTGGACCGGTACCTCCCCGGTCACTGTGCCCACGGGATTCCATGGGCACGTTGGGTTCTTTTTATTCCTCACCTGGAGGTTGCTTTTCTAAACGTAACTTTGCTTTAGAATTATGAGTTTACAGTCAGAGCTCTCAAATGAGGACTATTCCTGTGTAGACATTCGGTGTCCTGTCCGTGTCCCCTCCCGTGCTGGCCCTCCTCTAGAGGGACCCTTGCAGAACCTGCGGCCTGTCTGTGCACGCGCCGCAGACCTGCCCGCGCACATCTCCTCCCGTTCCCCAGGTGAGCGGTAGGCTCCCCCCCGCTGCTCCGTCCGCGGCAGGGGCGGCTCCTCCTCACTCCCGGGGTCACTGTCATGCTGCCTCCCGGGCGGCACGTAGCTTCCTGGCTGGGCCCTGTCGTTGGCCATGGGGTCATTTCCGGCCTTTTGCCGTGTGTTTGCCGGAGGGTCTGTGGGATCACCTGGGCCCTGGCCCCCAGGTGAGTGCGTGTGCAGCTCCGACGTGGACAGTTTCCAGGGCTGCGCTGCTCCATTTGCGCGCCCACCAGCAGGCGTGGGCGACGAGCAGGTGAACAGGGGAACTTACCTCCTCTCTCCCACGTGGGCAAGGCCAGCATCTTTCCTGTGCTCCGGGCCACCGGGTTTCTTCCCTCCCTCCACCCCGGTCCCCCCTTGCCGCCCTGCCCTGCTCAGCTAGGCTTCTCCCTGGAGTGGCCTTTGCTGGACGTAAGTCTGTCATTCTCCTCCGTACACACCAGCTCACAGAGTGCCCAGTGGCAGTGTCCCTTAGCGCCCCCCTTAGTGTCCTCCTGGCTTCTCTCCTGCACCACGTGCTGTGCACACACCATGCTCGGGAGCAGGGACCAGAGCGAAGCACCTTTGCTGACTTTGAAAGGCCTTTGGGCAGCGCCGTGTGGGGCCACGTTGTGAGGCCTCTTACCTGCCAGGCTGAGGCGTTTCGAGTCACCTGGGAGTTGCTGGGGAGCTAATGACTCTCTCGTGTGGCCTGAGGGACACACTGGGGTCGGGCAGGCTGCCTGGAGGTGGCTGGTCTGGGAGCTTCCGCGCAGGTCTGGACATGGTGGGGGTGGGGACAAAGTGGAGGGCCTGGGAGCCATCGTGTGGATGACAGTGGGCAGTGGGGGCAGCGGCTTTACCATCTAGGTCCCCGCACCCCGGGGGTCTCAGACCTCTGGGCTCCGAGAGGTGACCCTCAGGACGGGCTGGGGGTGGGGCTGCAGTTTCTGGGAAGTGGCCCTGACGGCCCTGCGGGCTCCCGGCAGGAGCTGTCCAAGATCACGATGCCCATCGCCTTCAACGAGCCTCTGAGCTTCCTGCAGCGGATCACGGAGTACATGGAGCATGTGCACCTCATCCACAGGGCCTCACAGCAGCCGCAGCCGCTGGAGAGGATGCAGGTGGGCGCCAAGCGTGGCTTTGAGCGGCTGTGCACGTCACAGAGGGCCCGGCACCCCCCGTGGAGAGCTCACGCTGACTGGGGGTGCTCTCTGCTGGGAGTGTGCGGGCCTGAGCCTCGGCCGCTCCTGGGTCCGTTCAGCACCGCTGCCCATGTGTGCGTGTGCCTGTGTCCTTGTGTGTGCATGTATGTGCATGTGTGTGCTCTCGTGTGCCCTGTGTGTACACGTGCTGCTGTGTGTGCTGGTGTACATATGTGCCTATATGGGCATGCATGGCGTGTGTGTGCACACGTGTGCATGTGTCTGCATGTACACATGTGCACAGTAGGTTGTGTTAGTGTGTGTGTGTGTGTGTGCCCGTATGCACATGCATGTCGTGTGTGTGCCTGGCTGTGCGTGTGTCCTGCGTGCACACCGTGTGCATGCACTCATGGGACAGGCAAACCACCCTCCTACCGGGCCTGCAGGGAGGGGCAGGCTGGGCAGTGGTGGCCTGGCCACCGGGAGTCCCTGGTGCTCTGGGTTTGAGGAAGTGGTGGGTGTCGGAGGGCGGCCCCTCGGAAGTTCTGCAATCTCACTCAGAAGTGGAAGACGGAGGTCACCGAAGCATAAACAGTGACGCAGGAAGCTCGGTGCCTGGCCCACCCCTCCACCCCCGGCCTCCCCCTTCCTGGCGGTGACCTGCTCACAGCCTGTGCCCTGTTCACAGTGTGTGGCCGCCTTCGCCGTGTCAGCGGTGGCTTCGCAGTGGGAGAGGACCGGCAAGCCGTTCAACCCGCTCCTGGGGGAGACGTACGAGCTCGTCAGGTAAGGCTGGGGCGCCTGGGGCAGCGGGGGTCTGGCTCTTCCCCCAGCGCGGCCCCCTCCCCCTGCGAGTCAGCCCTTTGAATGAAGGAGTGTCCCAGAGGTCCTGGACACTGTGGGCGAGGGGCGTTCCCACACGAGGACGGTGGTGTCAGTAGCGTAGCAGAACCCCGGTGACGACAGCTGAGAATAGGGTAACGCTCTCGATTCAGGACGTGCAGGACAGAAGCGCAGGGAGCTCGGCATCACGCTCATGTGGCGATTGCGCCCGTTTCCCAGAGCGTGTCAGCCGTGTTGGGTAGTGAGCAGGTGACCAAGAGGGACAGCTGTCCTCCAGCCTCCCCCGACTGGGTGCGGCCTCACGCTGGCTCTGCCTCAGCTTAGGTGCCACCGAAACGCCCTCCGATGGGGCTTCTCGGGTGGCTCCGGCAGCACCCCTGACCCCCACCCCCACCCGCAGCGTCCCCCTGGGTCCTGGGCGAGGGCAGGCTGGCTCTGTGTGCTGCCCTCCACGGCACCGCGCGCAGAGCTCACAGAGGGCACGTGGGGGCTCCCGGCTGTCAGGTCGCAGGTGAAATGGCCCAGGCTCTGGGGGCGTTGGGTGACATCTGCAATGACTGATCCCTTCTTCTCTTGGGTCCTGGTGGGAGTCTATTGGAATATTTTACTAATGGAAGTTGGTTTTTAATGACAAGAGCGTGCTCTGTGTGGAGAATGGGACGTTGAGGAATGTGAAAAAGACAGTCGGACATAATCCCCGACAGACCGTCTGTCGACACTTCAGGAGATTGCCTGTGTGGGTCTGTGTTTACATGCGGCGAGACGGCCAACGCCTGTCCTTTTTCATTTAACATCGTGCCACATTCATCTCCCCAGGACATTAAAAACTTCTAAGTTACAGTATTTCACTGACACCAAGACACATTTTTCATGAGTGGCAGAGGGGGTCAGCGGGTGGATCAAAAGGTGACGTCCCGTGAGAGAGTGTAGGGACAGCCCTGCGTGCTCGGTCTAGGCATGGGGGAAGCCAGGCCCAGATGCGGGGAAGACTCGCCCCGAGAGTCACTCCTCGGGAATCTGTTTTGAATTGAGTGGAGTGTTCCTGCTGTTCTGGATGCTTCTCCTGGGACATTTCCTCCCCCGGTCCACGTTTTATGCCAGTGTTTGAGATTCTGACCTTATCTAGCTGTTAGCAAATTATTAAAGTTTCTGTTTATTAAAATGCATGATAAAACCGTCTTGAGGGTTCCCTGGTGGTGCAGTGGCTAAGGCTTCGGCGCTCTCAATGCCGCGGCCTGGGTTTGATTCCCAGCCAGGGAACTGCCAGAAAACAAACAAACAAAGAAAAAACAAACAAACTGTCTTGAAAAGAGCAATCAAAGCACAGTGTGAGAAACGGTCTAGACAGCGGAAGCCAGCGGTACGGAGCGAGAGGGCGTGCGCAGCCCGGAGGCGGGTGCAGCGTGACGCCCCCAGTGCTGCATCTCGTGCAGGAACTTCATTCTGGGCCTGGACTCGAGTCTCACAGACTCGGGAGAAAAGAGCCTGGAGCCTCACGTGGCGTGCCATGTCCCGGTCTGCAGGTCACACGTGAGCCAGCTCGGCTGCGTGTCACACGCACAGGACCGGAGCCACTGAGCCAGCCAAGTCCCTCAGCAGTGTCTCTGGCCTCCCGATCGTGCCTGTAAGCTAGAAATAGCACTTCCTTTTCTTAGACAGGTATTCATTTTGCAAATTACATACCTGGGTAGGCAACCTTTCAAAATCTAATTTTTCAACTTTTCTCCCTCTGTACTGATTGGAAATTCAGATTTCAGTTAAGTTAGTAATTATGTGGTTTAGCTGTTATAATTTTTAATGACTACATCTGTAGGTGTAGTCACAGTCCCGGAACAATTAAAAAATGACATTTTTCTTGAAAAAGAGAGTGTACTAAAATCCCTGTTTCTTGGCCAGAAATATCTCAGGGCCTAAGATTTTATCGCAGAAATTCCAGGAGCCTCAGGAGGAGGCTAGACAGGCCGGAAAGTCATGGCTCTTGGTTTCGGGGCAGGTGACGGCCTGGTATCAGGGGCCTCTCAGTCACTGGTCCTGAGGCTGTTTGCAGACCTGCATTTGCTCGGGGCGGCCCCGTGGAGGCACGGATCGGGCGTGTGAGCGTGTGTGTGTGCGTGTGTGTGTGAGTGTGAGAGCACATGAGTGTGTGTGAACGGGTGAGTATGCGTGAGTGTGAGTGTGTGTGTGTGTGCGCGCGCGAGAGCACATGAGTGTGTGTGAACGGGTGAGTATGCGTGAGTGTGAGCATGTGTGAGTGTGTGTGTCTGAGAATGTATGTGAGTGTGAGAGCACATGAGTGTGTGTGAACGGGTGAGTATGCGTGAGTGTGAGCATGTGTGAGTGTGTGTGTGTCTGAGAATGTATGTGAGTGTGAGAGCACATGAGTGTGAGTGTGCATGAGTGTGTGAGTGTGAGAGCACATGAGTGTGAGTGTGCATGAGTGTGTGAGTGTGAGAGCACATGAGTGTGAGTGTGCATGAGTGTGTGAGTGTGAGAGCACATGAGTATGTGTGAACGGGTGAGTGTGTGTGTGTACGTGAGTGCGCGTGAGTGCGTGTGTTGTCGGTATTAGACCAGCCGTGGCATCAGAGCAGGTGTTGCTACTTCCGGCCCACGTGGCGCCGTGGCGTGGCTTCCAGTCCCCGACGCCCGTCCCCTCCACGCGCATGTGCCGTCGCGGGCCTGGCCCCTCCTCTGCCCCCCGCTCCCCTTCCCTCTCTCGCTCCTGTCCCCAGGGAAGACCTCGGCTTCCGCTTCATCTCCGAGCAGGTCAGCCACCACCCCCCCATCAGCGCCTTCCACTCCGAAGGCCTCCACCAGGACTTCCTGTTCCACGGCTCCATCTACCCCAAGCTCAAGTTCTGGGGCAAGAGCGTGGAGGCGGAGCCCCGGGGCACCATCACGCTGGAGCTGCTCCGGTGAGTCCGGCCCGCGGCCCGCACACCGCCTTCCTCTGCGCGTGGCAGACGCGTGCTGTGTCGGGCGCTCGGCGAGGTGCCCGCGGCCTGCTGCTCCGTGGAGGGACTGCAGCGCCTCCTTCCCACGTGCCCGGACGTGCCCTGGCCCCGCACACGCACAGCTCTGAGCAGCCCGCGTTGGCGTCTCTGTGTCTGGGCTGCCGGGGGCATCAGCTGGCGTCCCGTGAGGTGGCCCGGGTGGAGCCTCTGCTTCCCCGGCAGCTGGCGCTGGTGGCCCTCAGAGCTGGGGACCCTGGGGGAGAAGTCACCAGGCGGGAAGCCAGGGAGTGACCCCTCCGCCACCCCTCCTCCACGCACGTGCCATTGGCCACACAGACCAGGCTGGCCGAACGCAGGGGTTTGAATTCTAGCAGGGAGGGGCCTTCCTCCAGGCCGCCCACACCGAGCGTCTGAGTCTCAGTGCCCATCAGACGCCTCCAAGCAGAAACAGCCTGGCCATCGCCCCGGCGCCGTCCAGCCACCGCAGACGCTGTCGGGGCCGCGGCCAGGAGCCACGTCCGAGGTGCCAGGCTGGCTGACAGCCACGCGTGGGGGCACGATGGAGGCTTCGTTTCCCACTGGCCCAGCCTGGCTGGTGGTCAGGGCTCAGGAGGACCTGGGAACAGGGTCTCCCAGTCCTGCCCCTGTGCGAGGTCCCCAGGCCCCAGGTGGGCAGCCCTCGGGGGAGCTGCCTGCCCTGGTGGTCTTCGCTCTCGTGGGGACAGGCGAGGAGGGCTGCAGAGGCGCACAGCTCGGTCATTAGCGTGTTGGGTTGCACCCGGGAGCTCAAGGCAGGCACCTGTGCACCTCGCTGCTGGTGCCGTTAACGCCGTCAGGACATGGGCCCCGCTGTGACCTCACTTCGTGTCGTGTGGGCTTCTTTCCTCCTCGCTCGGGCCCCTGGGGGGCATGAGGAATGAAAGGAAAGTGTGCGGTGTATTCCAAGCCGCAGCCCCCAGACCCCCGACCCCAGGCCCCTGGGCCCCCAGCCCCCTGCCCCTGGGTCCCCAGGCTCTCTGTCCCCTCCCCCCCGGTCCCCAGGCCCCCGGCCCCGTGCAGCGGTGACTTCACAGCGGAGCCACTCTCCCCTCCCCTCTCCTTATTGCTTATGAACTTGCCTTGACATTCAAGTGGGAAGCTTTGTCGAGGCTACAAAGGGAAGAAGAAATAAATTTCAAACGAATGCTCAGTAAACAGCCCCTGCGAGGGAGTTCAAAGCGGCGCTCTCTGTGCAGGTTTTTAGGCAATTACGGCTCAATCCCGCCGGCCGTTCGGGCTCTGCAGCCGCACAGGGTCTGCTTTGCTGGCTCTGACCCTCTTGTCTCCCGGCCTCCGACAGACACGACGAGGCCTACACCTGGACCAACCCTACCTGCTGCGTCCACAACGTGATCATCGGGAAGCTGTGGATCGAGCAGTACGGCACGGTGGAGATCGTGAACCACAGGTAACGCCGTCAGACCGCGCGGCGCGGAACCTTCTGGAATCGCTGGCCGCGGTTTCCCTCTGGCCCCGCAGCCCCGTGGTGTGGGGCCTGATTCTGGTCAGCGCTGTCACAGTCGTGCTCTGTGGTGGCATTTGTCTTGTTTTTACTCACGAGAGCTGACTTTGAAATTGTAAACAACAGTGACGAATGGTGCGATCCAGAGGTGAACTTAGAGTGACCGTCCTCAACCAGAGTGCCCCACGCGGCCTGTCATTCCTCGTTCCGGGACCCTGACGGGCTCGGCCCTCCCGCAGCGTCACTGAGATCCGTTTACGTGTCACGAAATGCACCGCCTTCCCGTGGGCACTTAGGAGCCTGTAGTAAATGTCCTGGACTGCGCGGTCCTCAGCACAGGGCAGTGTCCGCACGTGGCCGTCACCCTCGCAGGACCCCCGTGTGCACTGGCATCACTCTGCGGCGCGGCCCGGGTCTGCGTGCTCGCTCTCCCTGTCCCCGTCCCGTCCCCGTCCCGTCCCCGTCCCGTCCCCGCCTTCTCTGGACTCGCGTGTCCTGAACAGAAGCTGTTTGTTTGGCTGCAGGACGGGAGACAAGTGTGTGCTGCACTTCAAACCATGTGGGCTGTTCGGAAAGGAGCTCCACCGAGTGGAGGGTCACATTCAAGACAAAAAGTAGGTCCCCGTCCGGGCTGCCGCCACGTGCTCGGGTGGCACCTGTGGGCCCGGTAAAGGCTGTCGTTAACCCGACGCCAAACACAGTGACTCTCCCACCTTGGAAAGAGCATCTCGTTACCGAGCGTGGGAGGACACAGTGTCGTTTCCGGGTGCTGAGTGACCGAGCACGCGCCCCCCACCGCGGGGCAGAGACCTGGGTCCCTGTCCTGCGGCGAGTGGACGGGCGTCGGGCACGTCTGCGAGCGTCTTGCGTTCCGTCCGCCAGCACCCACGCGTGCCGCCCGGCAAAACCCACACGTCCGCTGTGTGAGCGCCACTCACGGGACCGGCTCACCCGTCCAGAGGCCGGGGGTGTTCGGACTTCCTGTGAGCAGAGCAGTGGTCAGCAGCATCTTCAACAGACGTCCTGGGCCTGTCTCCCCCTTTGGGCTGCCGGCCTCCCGTTTGGTCTCCAGTTTCTCGTCCTTTTTTCCCTGTAACTGGGGCTGCATGACGTCAGGAGGCTCCTTCCGGCTCCTCAGACCTGGGAGAGACCTTAGCCCTCGCGACCCCGCCCACTCGCCCATCAAAGCCACTTAGGCCTCTGGGCGGCCGTCACAGGACGGCCGTGAGCACCCTCTCCCTGGGGGACTCGGCCAGCGCCAGCCTGCGGCCAGACGGAGCGGTGGCCGTGCCCTCGGGGAGCACGTGCCAGCCCTCTTCTGATTTCGGGTTTCTCACCCCCGACTCTTCCCTGACGCTGGGCCGCCCCGAGACAGCGGTGTCCGCCCAGCCGTCTCCCAGCAAGCCCCGCCGGCCGGCCCTCGGGCTACGCCCTCCCAGGGTGCCACGTGGCTGGCAGAGCAGCGTCCCCAGCAGTGTGTGCTGTCCCCTGGGAAGGCACGAGAAGGAAAGGGTCCACACTGCTGGCGTCGCTCCTTTTAGAGCCGGTGGGGATGCGGGTGGCCGGCCCAGGGTGGGCTCCAGAGTCGTTGCGATTCAAGGAGCAGAGGTGGCAGCCGCCAGAGGTGGCCCGTCTGTGGTTCCGAAGACGGAGCGAACTGTCGGCGCACCACGGGGAGGCGCGTTGCCCTTACAGGGAAAGGGCTGAAGGACGCAGCTCGCGGAAGTTACGCAACCTTGGGCGCGTCGGGTGGCACGTTAGAGCGCACACCCCACAGCCCCGTCGCGCACTGCAGGCGTGGGGACCTGCGCGTTGTCCCCTGCCTGGGCTTATCGGGGCCTGAGCGGTCTCGGATGGCGCGATCAGAGGTCCCGGAGCGCGGGGAGAAGGAGGTGTCCTGAGGTTGACAGGGCACGAGCCGGAGCGGGAGTGCGTCCGCGGTCAGAGCGCAGGTGCTGCGTGCTTTACCCCCGCCGTTCACTTGGCCTTTCACCCGCTTTGACGCAGCAAAAGGAAGCTCTTCGTCATCTACGGCAAGTGGACAGAGGGCCTGTGGGGCATAGACCCGGCCGCGTACGAGTCCTTCCAGAAGCAGGAGAGGCGAGGCGACCACGCGCACAAGGCGAAGCCGGTGAGTGCCGGGCCCGCGGCATGGGCCCCGGGAAGCCAGCCCCGCCTCCCCCGCTCCAGGGGGGCCTTCGTGGACCCCCGCGGGCAAAGGCCACGTGGTTCCCTCTGTCCTGAAACTGTGGCCTGGTGGGATGTCTGTGTCCCGATTGTGCGGGGGCTGCTGTTTCAAACCCTGGATGCAGGGTGTCCTGTGTCACAGCATCTGTCCCCCCGAGCTTGATGGGATCAGGGGCACCTCCACTTCTTTCTGGAAATGCCATGTTCTGGAAACTTCTGCACAAACCTCCTGTCTTCCCTGCAGCTTGTTAGCTTGGACCTATTAAAACAGCAAGTGACTGTCATTTTGCTTGTAGTTCTGAGAGCCAGGGACCGTGCGCAGCAGCTGGAGAGTTGTGACAGGGACGCTTCTCTCTCCCCGGGGCTTTGGGATAGCGCTGCTCTGAAGGCTGCTCCCGAGCCGAAAGCTGGGGGTGGTCGTTCAAAGGCGCCGTCACAGCTTCCTGGATCCTGACACCTCCGCTGGGGCTCCCGGGGTCTTCTAGGTGCCGTTTGGCACGTTTTCTAATGAGGCTCTCTTACCTAAAGCCTAAGCCAAGTTCCATTTCAGCACTGTAAGGTGCGGGGGGACCTGGAAGTGAGGGGGTCTTGTCCTTACGTGGCTCTGGCACCGCTGCACGAGCTGCAGTCAGCGGGAGGGCCCCGCGCTGCGCACGTCACACCTCAGCGCTGTCCCCGCACGGCGGCTCGAGGTCCGCGTTCTGCTCTCGCCGGGTCCCTCGGTTGCCATCACGTCTTCCTGTCGCGATGTGGCCTGCGGGTGGGCTCGAGTCCGCAGGGTGGGTGAGGGCAGCCCCCCGCCCCAGAAGCGGGCCTTAGCCTCGCCGTGCTGTCAGGCGTGTTGCCCATCGGTGGCGGTCCGGCTCGGGAGCACGTTTCGTCACGCTGCCCGCGCTCTCCCCGGAGCAGACCGGTCCCCACTGCGGACTCTGCACCCCCTCTTTGGGGGCCCAGCACAGGCGCCCCTGCAGGTGGGGGTGAGGTTGCGGCAGCTGTGGGACAGACAGGTGCCAGGTGGGAGCCACTCCCACCCCAGCGACCACGCCGCCTGCGCCGTTTCAGGATGATGGCGCCAAGACAGCAGACGGGGATGAGGCGGACGCCGTGCCCGAGGCCCAGGACACTGTGCAAGTCATTCCAGGCAGCCAGCTGCTCTGGAGGGTCAACTCCCGGCCCCCCAACTCTGCCCAGGTCAGTGCCTCCAGCCCCCGTCCATGCCAGTGCCTCCCTCCATTGTCCCTTTGCCACCTAGTTGGACTTCGATTCTGCAGGGTGAGCCCCTGAGGGCGCCTGGCCCCCAGAGCCGCACCACAACCCCCCAGCAGCACAGGCACTTTTCTGTCTACACGCGTCGCGGTGACAGCTGACACACAGTGTCACACTCACAGTGTCGCAGCTGCCAGGCTGTTCCGTAGGCGACTGGGAGGAGGGCGGCAGGGCCCTGGGGCCGCAGCGACCCCACTCCTGCTCTGTGTGCTGTGGAGCGCTTGTGGGGTCAGACCACGGGGCGGGGGGCGCTGCCCGAAGCCCCTCCGTGTGGGAGCCCCTCCATGTGCACGTTCTCTCACATCCTAGGGACGGTGGGGACACAGTCGTGCAAGTCAGGAGTTGAGGGGGGTATGTGAGGCCCCGGGACGGCCCCCACTGGGTGGGGAGGAGTCCCTGCCGCAGGGTGACCTTGACGGGTGACACTCCACGGGGCTTAGAGGCCCTGTGGCTTCACAGTGTGGTGGCGTCCAGAGCAGAGCGTGGACAGTAACAGGTGTCTGTGTCCTGCAGATGTACAACTTCACCAGCTTCACCGTGAGTCTCAACGAGCTGCCGGCGGGCATGGAGAAGGTCCTGGCACCCACGGACTGCCGCCTGCGCCCCGACATCCGAGGCATGGAGAACGGCAACATGGGTGCGCACCTGAGCGTCGGGGGTCCGGCGGGCGGCCGGCTGTGCTCCCCCTGTGCCGAGTGGTCTCTGACAGCCCCCAGCCTGCTGCAGACCAGCCCTTTGCAAACAGTCAGATGACCAGAACGAAACGAGCAGAGCGCACAGAGCACACGTCCCGGCTTCGCACCAGCCGATGGCCCAGGGTGCACTGTGAACGCCCGCGGGGGGCCGCTGCAGTGCCACACCCAGGGCCAGTGTCACAAGCCAGCTCCCCCCTTGCTTGTCACCCCCGGGGCCATGTCAGCGACAGAGCGCCCAAGCGTTGTCCCCACAGCCTGTCAGTAAAACACCATGCGGGAGGTGGGGGCCTCGGTTCAGGGTCACCGCGGTCCTGGGGAGCAGTGCTGCAGCGGACCCTGAAGGTCAAGGTCATATGGCACCATCTTTGTGAGGGGGTCGGCTCCTGGGTGTGACACACGCCGGGCTCGTCCCAGGCCCCACTTGCTAGGCTGACCAGACATCCCGTTTTAAGCAGGACAGAAAACACCGGTGCTGACCCGTTCCACACGGTGCGTCCGGTCAGACCGTCCCGTCCCTGTCCCTGTGCTGAGGCCTGGGTGCCCCCCCGCCCCTGGCTGGGTTTGGGTCCCCGGTGGCAGAAGGTACTCCATGTGGTTTCCTGACAGAGTGACTAGGAGCCTCCCGTCCACCCGCCTCCTGACCCGGACCCGTGTGCTTGGTCCCTAGACCTGGCCAGCCAGGAGAAGGAGCGGCTGGAGGAGAAGCAGAGGGCCGCCCGGAGGGAGCGCGCCAAGGACGAGGCCGCGTGGCAGACCCGGTGAGGGCCCGGCGGGGGCGCTGCGGCAGCAGGAGAAGGGGTGCTCCCGCCAGGACGCGGGGGGCCCAGTGCTGTGACACGAGCAGTTCCAGTCTGTGCACCGGGGAGACTCCTGTCCCCTGCGGCTCTGCGTGGTTCTGAGTGTCTGTCAGCACGTTTTCCCTACAAACCCGGACTCGTTCAGTCACTGTTTCGGGGCCCAGTGCCGTCCCCTCGGGCCTTGCACGTGACCCACTTAGTTCTCGGGCTTCGACGTCATTTCCTGTCACGCTTCCGATCGTTCAATAGGTGGAATTTGCTTTTGTTCCAGAAAAAGACAGCTGGAAGACAGTCAACCTGCCCTCACGGTTGTTTTGAGTCCGTTTAAAAGCTAGAGGGCGGGACGGTGTTCTGTCCTGGGGGGCGGCTGACCCCGCAGGGGCGTGCTCTGGACAGGGTGGCCGCGGCCTCGCCAGTGGCCCGGCCCGAGCACTTGCTGTGCGGCCCTCCCCGTTCGCTGGGGGCCGGGCTGCGCAAGTGGACTGACCGTCCTGGTTGGAGCGGCCGCCCCGGGCTGCGTTTAGGGGGCCCGCCGATGTGCCGACGGCCCGCCGGGGCCGTGTCCGGGGGTGCCCTGACTGTCCTCTGTGTTGCAGGTGGTTTCGCCAGGGCAGGAACCCACACACGGGCGCCCCCGACTGGCTGTACGCAGGGGGCTACTTCGAGCGGGATTTCTCAGGCTGCCCGGACATCTACTGAGGGCCGCAGGGGCCCGGGACCCGACACCCCGAGCAGGACTCCACGCGAGGCTCCTCGGAGCTTCGGTCTCGCAGGACCCGCCTTCTGAGGACCGCGTTCAGGGACACGGCGCCACGCCCGGCGGAGGACTTAGCCCAATGAACTCCGATTGCCAAACGTTTGCTCCTGTGCGGTCTCTTCCTAAAGGTCCCTCGGGACCGGCGCGTCGCGTTGGGGTCGGAGAAGGAGCGTTCTTTGCTCCCCTCACGTCGCAGCCGCTAGCGGGGATTGCGTAGCCCGTGGCGCCCTCGGTGATCAGACCTGCAGCTGGCGGAAGGAGCGGGAAGGCGGCCCCGGGCCGCCTGAGAATGGGCCCTCGCGGGCTTGCTGGACGTGTGCTAAGTTGGAACCAGTGACGGGAAAAGGTGGGTCCTGACAGTAACCCTGCGCAGAGCTGCCCACGGGCTTGGCCCTGCGTCCCGAATTGTGGGAGCAGGAGCGCATTTCGGATCGTCAGGCTGAAGGCAGTGGCAGTCGTCAGTCTGTCTTTTTTACCGGTCTTCAATGATGTAAAGCTCACGCTTACAATATTTCAGTTCGTGCTACTCGAATGGTATTTGCCGAAGGGCAAGGTATGCATTAATCTCCAGTCGTGTACTGTCCACGGGAAGCATTCCTGTGGCAGCCCAGCGAGGCCAAATGCACCGAGAGTCGTCGACCAGAAGTCCCCCCGCTGCTCCCAGAGCTGAAGCGAGCCCCAGCTCCAGCCACATTCATTCCTCTTGTCACCAGGCTTCACTGTCACTGCGGGCCAAGCCCACGTCACAAAGTGAGGGTCGTTTCTTCAGATGTTTGGCCTGTGCCCACAGCACTCCCGTGTCTCTGTTTTTCCCAGCATGCATGTCGAAGCCACAGGACTGTAGGTCAGGCCCCCGGTGTGCACTGTGCACGGTCACAGGGGTGCCGGCAGACGGGCGCATTAACGTTATTCAGCAGAGTGTGGGCGTGCGTCCATCTCAGCATCGAGCTTCTCGGGTGACAGGCTTCTTTCTGTGGAAGTGTCAACACTAGATCCTGGTACTGCTGCTCTTGGAGTCGAAGACCACCTGCTGCAGGTGGGCACACACACACACGCACACACGCACGGGGCACATACAGGCGCACACATGCATGCACGGGGCACATACAGGCGCATACACGCACACACGAGGCACATACAGGCGCACACATGCACGCACGGGGCACATACAGGCACACACGAGGCACAGGTGCACACGCACGCACGGGGCACATACAGATACACGCACGCACGCACGAGGCACATACAGGCACACACACGCACACACGAGGCACAGGTGCACGCACACATGGGGCACATACAGGCGCACACGCACGCACGCACGAGGCACATACAGGCGCACATGAGGCACATACAGGCACCCACACACACGAGGCACATACAGGCGCACACACACAGGAGGCACATACAGGCACACACAAGTACATACAGGGGCACAGACAAAGCACACAGGCACACACATGCATTCATGCACATAAGCACCCGAGCATACACACACACGCAAGGCACATACACAGGCACAAGCACGTGCACACGCATCGGCACACGTGCGCGCACGCAGTGGCATGGAGTGGTGGGTTCCCGGTAAGAAGTGTCATCACGTGTGGTCAGCTTCTAAATCCCGTTTGTAATTAAAACACTTGCAAAAGCAAAGTCCCGAAGGCTTGGTTTGTAGCTTTGGAAACCGGCAGCCAGCGTGTCGGGGCCAAGTCCTGAACGCAGCAGCCGGCACGCGGCGTGGGAGCGGTTCTAACTGGCATCGCCAGAGGGGAGGCTCGGAGCTGCCGGGGCTCGCGTCGGGCACGGGGCTGGGGCGTGTCGGAGGCACACGGGGAGAGCCTGCAGTTTGTCAGCTTTTGGTGGGTCATCCATTTGTCACTGCCTCCGGTAACCGGCCGGCAAGGTCCCCCGCCGGGTCCTTGCTGGGTCACGAGGTCGGGATGGGAAGCGCTGCTGAGAGGCGTCTGTAAGCCTGCTGGCCCCTGGCAGGAAGCCCCGGAGGGACACCCGTCTGGGAAAGGGGCTCCCCACGGACAGTGGTTTACCCTTGTCACTTTGCATGAGGCACAGAGAAACGCAGACGTAGTTAAAAATGCTCACGAGCCTCCGGAGTTCAGAGGCACCCACAGCCCGTACCCCGGGGGTGGGGGGCGGCGGCCTGTGCGGAGAGGGGACGCGGAGGAGACGTGGACAGGTGGAAGTTCTCCCTAGCCGTCTTGGCGTTCAGGCTTTCTGACATCTTCCAGAGGACATAGCGTTGTCCCGTGTGGGAGAGCGTGTCACCAGATGCGTGTGACATATGGGCCAGTCCCCTACACCCTGAGGGGTCCACTGAGCCCCGGGAACCCTGCTCTCTGGGGAACTGGAGTCCGTGCTGGAAGCAACGAAGTGCTGGCACACGGTGTTCGTGTCACATGGGGGTCCCTGCTGTCCGGCCACTGTCCTAGGTGCCCAGCAGCTGTGTGCAGGGGCTGCTGAGTGGAGACAGGCAGCCCACAGCACGGCTGCCCCGAGCAGAGGGACAGACGGTCCCCGTGTCAGAATGCTCGGATGCATAGGTGTGGGGCCACCGTGGGGACCACAGTGCTCGGCTCTGCCGGAGCCCAGGCCTGCTGTCACAGGTGCCTACTACCCCCCGGCACTTACCAGCCCTTCCAGCCCGTGGGGGAGGGGAGGAGGTCTGGGCAGGGGCCTCGCGGGAGGTTCCACAGCAGGTGGAGGAGCGGAGTTCAGACCTGCACACGAGGGCGCCCGGGAACCACCCAGCCACGGATGGGAGAAGCAGAGGCGCTGATGGCTGGAATTTTTCCGGCCAGCCCTCGGACACTGAGACTCACCGTTGTCTGCAGCTGGCCAGTTCGCACCATCTTGTGACCACCACTGTATCCACATTTACAGTCAAATGACAAGGTGTCAAGACCACTCGACGAAGTACTGTCTTCACAACAAACGGAAAACTGCGTGTCCACCAGTGGACGTTACGTACCGGGACGGCGGAGCTGCCCACCACATGCAAAACGGAGTCGAAACGGAGCCGGGACCCACCGCACGTTCCCACGTGTGAGACGCCCCCGACTTCCAACCCAACGTGAAGAAACCCTCTCAACCAGTTACTCCCAGTATACGGTGACACCCAGATGGGGGTCTGGCATTTTCAGGCAGAAGTATTGTCTCATCCGTGCCACAGAGCAAGATGGTAAACGTAGGGGCTAAAACCGTAAAGTTCTTAGCAGGAAACTTAAGGCACGAGCTCCACAGGCGGGTTGGGCGGTGACTTCTTGGCTACAGGCGACAAAGGACAGAAGAGAGAAATCGGAGGTCGCGAGCATTTTTTTAAAAATCTTGTGCATCAGACCCTGTCAGAGTGACAAGGCAGGCCACAGAATGGGGGGAAGCGCCGGCAATCACGCATCTGATCGCAGGTTCGTATCCAGAACAAACGGAAAACTAAAACCCCACCCCCACCCCCAGATTCAGATACGGGCAAAGCACCTGAACAGCTAGTTCACCAAAGAAGGCAGAGAAGTGGCCAGAAAGCACCTGAACATCACGCACCCCCCGGGAGGTGCGCCCAAGCTCGCGCTCGTCGGGATGGCTGCTGCCACCAGAAACGCCGGGTGGCGGCGGTGGCCGCGAGGCGGGGAGAGAGCAGAGCCGCCGGGCACCGCTGCTGGGAACGCGACAGGACGCAGCCACTACGGACACCATTCCGGTGGCTCCTGCAAACATTGAAAATGGGTTTACCCCCCCCACCCCGCCCCCGGCCCAGCAACCCTGTCCTAGAGAAGCACGTGAAAGACTCGAAAGCAGGGTCTCAGGGAGGGGTTTGCGCGCTCGTGCTCACAGCAGCGTGGTTCACGATCGCGGAAGGGGGCAGCCACCGACGTGTCCGTGCGTGGGTGACGGCTGGGTGAAACGGCGTCCGTCCACACACTGGAGAGGCACGGGTGAGCCGGAAGGACCTGCGCCAGCCACCAAAGCACAAGTGCTGTGCGATGCACTTGTCTGAGGTCCCTGCATGTGTCAAAATGGTAGAGACAGAAGCGGTGGTGGCGGGGGCCGAGGGAGGGGCTGTGCGTGGTGGCGGGGCCGGGGGAGGGCTGTGCGTGGCGGGGGC
>PVJL010014322.1:0-28515 GCA_004026885.1 Lyroderma lyra | reverse complement strand
GGGGGAGGAGGAGGAGGAGTGGGGGGAGGAGGAGGAGTGGGTGGAGGAGTGGGAGGAGTGGGTGGAGGAGGAGAATAGGGGGAGCAGGAAAGGAATGGGCAGCCATCAAAATGTCTGTCTGGATAACTATTTTCCTCTCCCTTTCTTAAAATATTGTTGAGCAATTTTGAGTATTAAGGAACTCCTCCCCCATCATAAAATAAAGTATTTTTAATTTAGATAAGTCTGAAAACATGCATTCTCAATGGAAACCTCACTGAGAAGTCACAAAAGGGAGCCAGAGTGACACATATGCAAACGCAGAAGCTGGCTTGGTCAGGCAAGTCCTCTCTGGCAGGTTCCAGGCCCCTGAGGCAAAGCACAGGTGGCAGTGGGCACCCCGCTTCAGCTGCCTGGAAACTGCAACTCGCAGACAGTGTGCACATAAGTGTGGGTATGAGACGTGGAGGACACCCTCCCTGGGCCATGCGGCACAGTCATCTCCTGCTTGTAGAATCACACTTGTTCTCCTGCAGAAACTCACCAGGGGTCCACAATCTCCTCAGACTGCATCTCCTACAGTAACCCAGGTGGATGGATGGAAGGCTCAACACCAGGACAGAGTTCCCCACGTCTGTCCCCACATCTGTCTCATCATCACTGGTCCAAATCAGACTGGTCCAGGACAGTGTCTCTGCTGTGCCCCATGACGCTTACGTGACTCTGCCTCACCTGCTAACTTACTTCTGCCTTGGGAGATCACTTACAGGGCAAAACTTTTTTTAAAAAAACAAAAACCCTCTGACTGCTTTTTGGTGGAAGTAATCTTCATTGGAGACTCACGTGTAATTTGACTCATTAAGCCCAGAGATGAAAAGTCTCTGAATTCCAAGATTTTTGAGAAGGATAAACAAAAAGCACCCATGCAAATTAAAAAAAAAAAAGTGACAGATATATGATGAGACTGGTCTGATACCCAGGGGCCTTGTGCTTATTTTTACTGTGCCTGGGCAAAACCAGCTACCATTTTATTTTAAAAGGGAAAGAAAATGCATTTTGTCTGTTCACTGAGCAAATGAATTGCAGCTTAGAAGACCCAGCCCAGGGGCACTGCACTCAGGGCTCTCTCCATCTTTTGAAGAAAAGAAGCTACCAAGGTGAAGCTGTAATGAAGAAAGTGAGGCAAAGCAAATGGCAGTGAGTATATAACTGAGGTAACTGGTCACAATGGTACTCACTTTACTGTAAGACCAGGGGTGCCAGAAGTCTACACATTTTAAGAGATGTTACCTATGTATTACTTTTCAAAGTTGAATCGAATAATGATAGCGATGTGTAGTATGATGTTCACTTAAAATATGGTATTAATCAAATAAACGCAAAAGTCACAGACTTGTATTCATCTTTCGTTATTGGTATATACTGAGTATTGCCATTTTAATACAGCTTTTTCCTTTCTTAAAACATGTACACATTTTTTTGGCACCTTCTGTATATTTGATGTCTGTTCTCCCACCCGCCATTGACGAGAACACACACCTGTACTGGTCTTTTCTTTAAGCAAACAAGAAT
Source organism: Lyroderma lyra (assembly GCA_004026885.1). Taxonomy (NCBI): domain Eukaryota; kingdom Metazoa; phylum Chordata; class Mammalia; order Chiroptera; family Megadermatidae; genus Lyroderma; species Lyroderma lyra. The sequence continues at coordinate 26,964 of PVJL010014322.1, read as the reverse complement.
GGCTGTTGTGTATGTATGATTCATTTTACTACAAAGGATTGTTCTGATAAAATGCATAGGTTTTATGAAGGATTATATAGAGCTCTTTTATATTCCAGGAAACAAAGCAGAACAAGTACTAAGTAGCATTAAACACACCCACAGTGCTGATTCTAAAATACCATATGCATTTTTCTTGGAAAAAAAAACCAAAAATAAAAATAGTTCACTAAAAGAAATTTAACTGTAACTGTAATATTACTTCCATACAGTTATGAAAAGGTTTACAAACAATAGTGCTCAGGCATTTGCAACCTCAAACTATTTTCTCTAACTCTTACAAATTTTACAGAATCCGTTTTCCCAAAGCGCCGTTATTTCTCAGCTCTCAGTTCTGTCTTTTTTGAGTAGTTGTTCTTTTTAAAATCAGTTCTTCATTTTTATGCTGGATTTTGCTTTTGCAATTTCTGAACTACATCAGTCAATCTTATACTTCTGAGAACAAGTGGCATTCCAGCTATGCTAGGTTGACCTCAGTAGCTAAAAAACCCAATAGTTTAATACTGAGCTCATTTTTCATGAGACACAGGCCATGAAAAATATGATCAAAATAGAGCTGACATCCTGCAATTCTAACTTATTTTACTTGAGGAAAAAAACTAGGAATGATTCTTCTCTGACCTCATTATTGCTTCCCTTTATTTCTACATGGACTTCATGAACCTGGTGCAGATATCTAAGCAGAAAATAACTGAAAATATCATTTAGCATTTTTCTTTACCAATATATATACTACACTGTTCCCAAACATGTAATTTTAAAAATTTTTGTAATGCGCTGTCACTGCTATTTTGTTAGTACAACTATCTACCAGGTCTCTGAATTTTAGAATGAATTTATTATTAGCTCAAGAGTGGATAGAACATTAGAAGCTTAAATTTACTTGTATTGTGATTAGTCCAATATAATGGGTCAAATTCATTTATCTCATCATCATTAGGTCCACCCTGATGAGGCAAAAAGATTTATAGTAAAATGATCTATATTCAAGCCCTGACTCATTTACTAACTAGCTGGGCAAATCATTAAAACTTTTAATGGGCTTTACTTCACTCATTTCTAAACAGAAGTATTGCATTAGTCAGGTTCTGAGACTAACATTCTAGATTACTATCCTGACAATCATTCCACGTGCCATTTTCACACTTACTAATATGGAGGCACAGCCAGTTAGGCTATGGTCAGCTCTAGTCTGAAAGGTACTGTCCTATTGTTGCCAAAGAAAATTTAATCAAACCCTCATGCAGCCCATTAAGATGTGACGAATACTAATGTTCCTTGCTGAGACAGCAACACTAGTTTTCACTAAGATTCATCATCTCATTAGTGACCCAATTTCCAAAGGCACCAAGCAAAGGAAATTTCTCTTCAGAAACCTGAGAAGCAAAACCTCTAAAAACTGTTACGCATTTGCTACTACAGTAGGAAAGTTCACAGTACCTAAAATAGCCACCACCTCATCATCCTGGATGACTTCCAATGATCCTGACACCACAAAACAGAGGGCATCCACACTTTCTCCAGCATGGTAAATGAGGTCCCCAGGTGCGCAGTGAATAGTCTGGAACTCCACCGCCAACGCGCGCAGACACCCATCACTGGCCAATCGAAAAGCAGGATGTTCATTAAAAACCTTCCGGTTTAGATGAACACAGATATCAGCTCTCATGTCCTTGGGGCAGATGGAGAGGACCTGAAGAAAGTGAGACATGAGTAAATGAGAATAAAAGAGAAAGGGGCTATTTCAGAAAAATAAAAAAAAAAACTATCCAACAAATATTTATTGACTATGACAAAGTCTGCAACCCACAGTACTAGATACCAGGAAGGAACAGTTAAAAGATACAGCTCTGCTCTCGAGGACCGAACAATCCAGTGAAGTGGGCTGATGAGCCTATGGACTATTACAATACAGTAGTACCCACCTGGCAAAGCTATGACAGAATTATGGATCTCTCCAGAGAAAGAACACAACCTTAAGGTGGTCAGAAAAAAACTTAATATAATTTCATCAAAGAATCAACTAAGATAGGGCATTAACATTCATTTTAGTCCAGTCGTTTTAGAATTTTTTCATAAATAAATTAAAATTCAGGAGAAGGTACTTTATTCCACATTGGAGAGGGATTCATAGAAACTGGTAATAAGAAAACAAAATCAACAGAAGCACCCTTGCAACTTCACCTGCTGTCACTGACTGATAGAACATCACTCTTGATATGTTTTCTTCACTCTAAATTTTTTTTATTTTACAAGTCAAATTATGCCCATGGAGTAAAAAGTATATTTACCAGCCTGCTATAGGACTTAAGCAACTGCAAAGGTCAATGCCAGCAGAGTGGGCACCTCATTTTGCTGGCTCATTCTGGTCTTGGACTCTTAAAGATTGCTGAGGGCAGCAGCAGGATTCAAGCTCTAGGCATCCGTGAGAAGAGCTAGGGTTGGAGAGCTTTTACGGCCTATATCTTTCAGACAGGGCAATTCAAGACCCAGATTAAAATAGACATTATCATTACATTTAATCATAGTATCATCAAGCAAGATGTGATTACAGAACTCAGTGCCACCCACTCTAAAGATGCAAACTCACTTAGAACCTCTTCCCAATCTCCTTGGTAAATTATTCCTTATAATCAGAAATGTTTTTCTGGGCTAGGCTTTCAATCCCTCAAGCTGAAGTCTAAGTTGATTTTACCCCCTTTAAGTTAAACTGAATAAAGTTTTAATATAAAATAGTTTTCTTTCCTGTATTAACAGTAATTGCATTTTAACCTTTAAAAAATCACCTAAGGCTTAACTCAGGGGTGTCCAATCTTTTAGCTTCCCTGGGGCACACTGGCAGACGAACAACTGTCTTGGGCCACACATAAAATACACTAACACTAACGACAGCTGATGAGGTAAAAAAAAATTCCCCAAATAATCTCATAATGTTTTAATAAAGTTTATGAATTTATGTTGGGCCACATGGCCTGCAGGCTGAGGGGTGGATAAACTTGGCTCAAACGATCCCCTGATTATTCCTTTGTTTGGGATTCTCTATCAACAAAAAGTTGGTTGCTTCCCTGTGTAAAAGACAAGCCCAAAGTAAATGTATTATAAAGATCATTAATTAAATTATGCCGTCAGTATCTTTCCCTTTAACCACTTCTAATATTGTAGACATTACTTGAGTATCTCTGGGTTGCTTTTTGTTGTTGTTTTGTTTTGTTTTTTCTTTCATACTCCTTTGAATTCCTATAGGCAGCAGAGATCAGGACATCTGCTTTCTGAAAAAATCTCATCGTTGAGAGAAGGGATACCTAACAGAGCTTCAGAAGCAATTGGCACTTTCTTTCCACACCAGTTGTTTTCCATAACAATGTAAACATTTTCTTTAATATATTAACTTTCAGGGACTTCTGACAAGATTAGTCATTTAGTAGGCACTTACTGAGTTTCTTCCATGGGGCATGCCACTGCATTAAGCCCCCGGAACAAGAACAATAAATAAGACATTGTCTTCGAGGAATTAACAACCGTGAGGTAGAAAGAAGCAGGTGTATACAGAGACAATTATAATACAATGAAAAAAAATGCTACAACAGGATGGTCAGGGTGACACGGGAGCACCTGCCGCCAAGAAGTCTACTTAGGACTTCGAGGTAGCATAAAAGATCAGGCTTAAGAGGACATAGGTCTGGGAGCAAATCTATCACTTACTACCTCTGTCACCTAATGTATACAAAATCTACACTGCCTCTGTCACCTACTTAAGCCTTCTAAACCTCATCTGTGAAATGGAACTGTAGTGCTTATTTTATGGGCTCATTGTAGGAATTAAATGGAAGGAATTGCACTAAGCCCCATTTAGCTTTGCATATGGCAAGAACTAAAGAAATGTTAGCTTTTATTATCTTTAATGAATATGAGTATTCCTACACTTTACTGTTGCTTTAGCTCACTGCAAAAGCAATCTGCTATTTTTCATTTTCCTGTCTGAATTCTGTATGTTGGCTATATGGTGAGATTCCAGGTAAAATTAAGAAAATACTTTAGCATGAACCTGAAGATATTTCAAGCACTAGCTAATGTTATTTTTCTTAAGTTTAAAATAAAATTAGCTCTAGGAAAGCAAAAAAGTAAAAATAATTTTAAAATACACACACATTAACATTATACTGATAGCTTAATGGGAAAATGGATCATTCTATTTCTATTCCATTTACCTTACAGGATTTTCATTGGTAACCATCATTTTTAGATCCTTTTAATTATTTCTTTCAGGATTCATGCTGCAAATGAAATCTTCCAGTGTCAGCAATATTCTCTGTTCAGCAGTATGTCAGAAGAGGATTTCTGTTATTATTTTAAATGCATCTCCTCTTTTTTGTTTCACTTCACTTATCACTCTCACCCATTTATTATTATGATTGATTTTATATACTCAAGTCCAGATGTCATAAAGTAACAAGTTAAAACAGTGTTAAAATAGACCAAAGTCACACCTAGCTGTGTCCCCATCCCTAAGTAGAGCATGCCTTACGTGGTGGGTCAGTCATCAAAATGAGTATAGTATTATTTTTTTTCTTTAAGTTAAGGTACTAATAAGTATCTTAGGCAGTCAAAGTTTAGTTTGAAGTGATAAAATAAAGTTATTATTCAAGATGACTCTTAACACCTGGTCCATTGGTCCCAATTTCAACATACCCTGCCTTGAATGTCATATTCAGTCTCTTGTGAGTTGGTCCCTAATGAGTATCTCACAGTTGTCAACATTTCAGTAGAAAATATTCAGAGTAAAAGTGATTTTTAGTTGTCTCCAGAATTGATGACTTATCCCTTCTTCATGTTGGGATACTTATAAATTAAAGTAGATTTTAATTAATACAATCAATAAGAATTCTCTAAACTAACCCTGAAAAAAAAAAAAAGAATGACATGGTCTCAAAAAGAAAATTATTTGAAATTATTTATGATATCAGTTCCATTAAATCCAAGATCAAGAAGTATCTTAATAGATATCCCTTAGGCTCCAAAGATCTAACCTTAACACTACAACCAGAGAACTCTTAGTATAATACAACCATGATCATATCATATCACTTTCTTAACATATCGGATGGCTTGCTTCCCCAGGTAAAGCCAAAGTCCTAACCAAGCATACAAGGCTCTTCACGATGGGAAACTCCTCCAGCCACACTCCGCGCTACCTTCCTCCTACCCTGCAATCAGTCACACAATATTTCTCGCCTCTCTAACCTCACCATACTCTTCCATGACTCTGTCTATATACACACTGTTCCTTTTGACTGGCAAATCCCATCATCCCTTCCTCTACCTAGTCACCTCTGATTCATCCATCAAAGCATAGGCATTCCATCTCTCTGCCATAAATTTAATTTACACACAGCTCTATCAAAAAATTTGGTATTTACAGAAGGAGAAAATGAGAGCAAGAGGTGTTGTGATCTAGATTTTAAAAAATAGCACACACCAGTAACACTGAATTATCACAGAGTTGAAAGAACATTAGCCTAAAGATTTCAATTTTTTGTTTTCAACATTAAGGCATTCTTTAGTTTTTTAATGAACTATTATGTTATGCCCAGTATATAAAGCTGATACTAGCAGAATTATGCTGGGTGGAGCTGTGTTGAGAAGGCAGGCTCCCAGGCAGGGCTCCTCAAGGGCACATTCAGTAATTTATTTAACTCACAGCTATTAAGTTCTGGTCATGTGCTAGTTACATGCTGGCTATGATGCAGGCCTTTCAGATCCATGAGCAAAAACTCACACTACCTGTCTCCCTGGAGGTTACAGCCAGGAATAGCTTGAAAATCACTATTGCTAATCCAATGCCCCATTTTACAGATAAGGCAAATGTTATGTGATAAGGCAAACAGCATAAAGGTTATGTGATTTGCTCAAGGCCTTCAAGGTCTCTCAATATACTACTAGCAAAACCCCAAACTTTTGAGTTCCAGCTCTGAAGCCATGAGCTTCAATGAATCTTAATTAGGAATAAAATATAACGTCTGGCACTTTCTGAATTTTTCTGGTTTTTTGCATAGTGTAAAAATATAAATGCTGATTTTTGACAATCATTTATGGTCCAATTAATCAAAATACAGTTTATTTATTAGGAAATCATTACTGTCATCACTATTACCACAGAATAGCCTAGATTTCTTTGAGAATTTGTTTCCAGTTCTATATGCTTTAATTTCAGCCCCAATAATATACTGCATATTTTAGTGTATTGGTAAAGACATAAGGATTCATTGACAAATTATTTATTTATCCTATTTCTATTTATCAAAAGGAAGTAAGTTTTAGCATATTCATGATAAGGACCTAAGCTAGATATTAGCATAAAGTGACTATTCAATAAATACCACTCTCCTAGATCCTTTCTCCCATCACTTTCATCCCTTATGGTATTAGTAATTTAGCAATAGCTCAGAAAAAGAGTGAGCCTAAATGCTTTAAGTAGAGACCAAAGAGTTGAATCAATATCCTCTAAAGAAATGGTTGACCAGAGAGTCAAAAGAAAAAGGCTTTATCTTCTCTCTTATTCATTCTTTGAAAATACTTAAAAATGTAATGATCACTACACAAAATATAGGAAATCAAAAATCCATAAAGAAAATAAAAGTTCTCCATTATTTACACATATTCATATACTATTTTCATAAAGCTTAAATATCTAAAACTTTACTTCCTGTCATAATCACTCAGTAGCATATTATTATCATTTATTTCCCTTGTCATGGAATACTGATTAAAAAATATAATTTGAATCACTACATAATATTCCATCATATATTTATAACACAATTATTTTAACCATTGCATTATAAAAGGATATTGAGACTTTTAGTTTTCCGTTTCACAAATCATTATAACAAATATCTATATCCAATTAAGGACAGATTTTGTTTGGTTTTTTTTTTTAGAAGTAAAATTAGTGAGTAAAATATAAAAACATTTTTAAGGCTCTTGCCAAATTGCTTTCCAGAAAAGGCATACCAAATTATACTCTAACCAACAGTGCATGAATATCTTGTGTGTTTTTAATAATCCCCCTCCCCCCAAAAATTCCATTTGCATTTGAAAGAGAAAAGGCTATTTTATGTGAAACAGAAGTAGATTTATACAGTGTAATGAGACAGAAGGTGGGTCTTAGTGGAGGTAGTCTCATCACTACTCTCTAGTTCAGTGACCACAGACTGGTCACTTTTTTTATTGTTAAATTTATTGGGGTGACATTGGTTAACAAAAATTACATAGGTTCCAAGTGCACAATTCTATAATGCATTGTCTACGTATTGCATTATGTGTTCACCACCTGGAGTCAATTCTCTTTCCATCACCATGTATTTGACTCCCCCTCCCCCAACTCCCACCTCTCTTCCCTCTTCCCCTCAGGTAACCACTAAACTATTGACTGTGTTCATGTGTTTTTGTTTCTTTGTGGCTTTCAGTTTTATATTCCACATATGAGTGAAGTCATATGGTTCTTGATTTTTTCTATCTGGCTTATTTCACTTAGCATAATGATCTCAAGGTCCATCAATTTTGTTGCAAATGGCAATATTTCATCTTTTCTTATAGCTGAGTAATATTCCATTGTGTATATGTACCACAGCTTCTTTATCCAGTCATCTATCAAAAGGCACTTTGGTTGTTTCCATAACTTGGCCACAGTGAACAGCACTGTGATGAACATTGGGGTATGTAAGTCTTTGTGAATTAAGATTTTCAAATTTTGCAGGTAGATACCCAGTAGTGGGATTGCCTCAAAAAACTGAGAATGGAGTTACCATATATCCTGGCAAACTGGTCACTTTTAATCAATCTATAACAAATTTCTAATGTGAAAATGGGGACAATGGGGGTAATTTTACTTTAAAGTGCCTAAAACTAGTGAACTAATAAACAAGGCTCTCTCTTGAGGTCACTTGCTGATATAAAATAAATTATTTTATTGATTATCTATAAAATCTTCTATCAGGAGTAATAAAGTATCAGCTATTTTTAATAATAATTGGTAAGTGAAGATGATTCCCTTGTTTTCTTTCTTAGGACAAAGGAATAAATGCATTAATGACATTTTGATAGGCACTGAAGCTACCACTGACATTCTTCAAAATTACTGCTTCCTTTGATGCAATAACATTATGCACTGCTATTTAATCTCTCCTCACCAATCCAATTGAATTGGTATTAAGTTAGTGAAAATCCATGGAAAGATCAGGTAGGTGACATTTGCACGTAAAACATTTTTACAATCCTTCCTGGAAATGAGAAGCTCAAAGATTGCCAACAAATGAAGTAGCATTCTCTACAGGAATTTAATTCTCATTTATTTTAAGAGAGAAAAAGAAAGCTCAACTCTTAAAAAAAAAAAAAAAAAAAAAAAAAAAAAAAAAAAAAAAAAAAAAAAAAAAAAAAAAATATATATATATATATATATATACACACACACATACACATATATTTGTGTGTGTGTGTGTGTGTGTGTGTGTGTGTGTGTATATACACACACACACACACACATATATATCCAGGCAGCGATGTGAACCAAGCGGGGGAAGCTGTCTGGATGTTAATCTGCCAATTTTGGGAAGTATCACAAGCTCCAAGGAATTAACTCAGGAACAATGCAATAAAATAAAACCAAACCAAATTGATTTCCATCATTTAAAATGGAAAGGTCATATTTATCAACAGAAGACTGCATAACCAGTAAGAGATTATAGGTTAAAATTCATGGGTTTCACTTTAGAGATAAACTTCTTATGAATAGACTTCATATATTATACAAAAGTAATACTTAAGTTACTTGTTTAAAAATATACAGATGATGTATTATAGAATTACATGCTTTAAAAGTATATAATTTTATCAATGCCACCCCAATAAATTTAATAATAAAAAATAGAGAACCAATTCTACCATGTCTTTCATGGTCTTGGTTTTGCAATAGTGTAATGAAAACAGAAAAATAGTAAATGTTATCACTTTTTAACTTGTTAAAGCTAATGATGTTTTGAGCCATTAACTTTCCAAAGTTAGGGCTTGGTTGAAATGTAGACTTTTATTGTTCTCTATTCTTAATCTCATGTGTATACTCTTTAACATGCATATATTTGACTAAATAAGAATACTTTTCAACATGTGAAAATATTTTCTAAAATTAGAAATATGTTTTAAAATATATTTGATTAATTATCCAGAAGAGTAAAAACAATGTGGCCAGGATCTTTATACAGTCACTATGAAAAATGAAGCTCCCGGGAGTTCCATGGTGGTGTAGTGGCTTAAGGCTTTGGCGCTGGCACTGTCAATGCTGTGGCCTGGGTTCGATTCCCAGCCAGGGAGCTACCCACATACAGAAAAAAAAATAAAACAAGCTACCAGTTTCCTCAAAAGAATGAGTTCCTTTCTTATGCTATGTGAAAGTGAACTGGTACTTCGATTACCTGGCTTTATTGAAAAGCTTAACATATATATGTACCCTAAAACCCAACAATTCCACTTATAGGTATATACCCACCAGAAATGTCTTCTATATGAACAAAACTATGTGAACAAGACCATAAACCTTAGACTAGATAAATAAATTGTGGCATATTCACACAAACAATTGCCATTCAGTAAGAAGAATGATTGTGATTATAAAAACTAAGTTTCAAACTACTATTATTCTTCCAATAGAGGGCAAACTAAAATACCTAAAGATATACATCAGTTGTCTTTCAAATTATTTATGAAATTTAATATACCTACACACACACACGCACGCACGCATGTTTCAATATTTTAGGACTAAAGATAAGCTAATTTTTCTTATTTTCATGACCCTATGTGGTAGCATAAAGGAAATATATATATATATAAAGTATAAAAAATACCTTCCATATTCACTAGTATTATACAATATCCTAGAAATTAAATTATCACTTTTGATATAGCATATTATCTTAACATTATTTAAAGGACTTTGGGGGAAATTAGCTGTAAATTAATTTGTCACCAGTGTCTTCATAGCTGAGAAACTAAACATGTAAGTAACACTATTCATAAGTTAGACTTGTCACAATTTTTATCATTCATAAAATAGCCATGACTACCAGAGTGGATAAAAATGTCTGTGAATAGGAGAAATAATTATCACAGATCATGTACAATTTGCATACAACAGACACACTAGACATCTTTTAATGGTTCAAGGAACACTATCAGAGCCCTAGATCCTGCAAAAATGATTTGGTTTCTACCCACAGCAAATTAGAGACAACGGATTGATAGATATTTTCATGGAGGTAAGAGTGCTAACTGTAAGGAAAAGCAATAGATGAGACCCTAATGCCAAAGAATATTCAAAAAAACTTAAATGTAGTGATGAACATATGGAAAGCAAAATGTAAAACATAGTATCATTTATAATTTATAAAGTGAAATACTAGGTCTAAATTTAACAGAACATGGACAGCATCCATGTCCTGAAAACTGCAAGAGGCTGATGACAGAAGTCAAAGAACGCCTAACTGAATGGAGAAATATACCGTTTTAATGAAGTGGAAGACCCAGCATAGTAAATATGTCAATTCTCACCAAATTAATCTATGAATTTAATGTGATTCCCATCAAAATACCAGCAAGGTTTTCTGCAGACATAGACAAATTTCTTCTAAAACACAGAGTCTCACAGAAATAATGCACTTTTTAAAGTAGTTATTTTAATGTAGTTAAGATAATGTTATGTTACAGAATTACATGCTTATGATTTTGTAAATAAAAAAGGATGTTATTTGTGCCAGATCCTGTACATATGGAAAGGCACAAGATCTAGAATAGCTCAACCATTAAAAAAGGAACTAAGTAGTAGGAATTACCCTACCCAATGTTGTAACATACTATATAGGCATAATGATCAAGATGATATAGTATTGCCAGGGGAAAGATAGCCTTTTCAACAAATGGTGCTCGAGAAACTGGACATACATTGGCAAAAACAATAAGAACAACAAAAAACCTTCAACCTAAACCTTACACCTTATATAAAAATTAACTCAAAACGTATAATAGATTCAAATATAAAATATAAGACTATAAAACTTGAAGAGAAAGAAAAGACAAACTACAAACTGGAAAAAGTACTTTCAAAGCACATATCCAACAAGAGATGAATATCTAAAATATATAAGAACTCTCAAACTCCACATTAAAAAATCCAATTAGAAAACGGGCAAAATACATAAAAAGATGTTTCAATAAAGAGAATAAACAGATAAAATATAAGCACATGAAAATATGTTCAACATTATTAGCCCTGAGGGCAATACACATTTAACCTTCAATGTGACATCCCTGCCCACGTAAAATAAAAAATAGTGCTAACCCCAAATGATGTGAGGATGAAGAGAAACTAGATTGCTGTGGGTATAAAAATTGTACATCCACTCTGGAAAAAGAATATGACAGTTTCTTATAAAACGAGTGCTTACAGTATGATCCAGCAATTGCATTCTTGGGCATTTATCCCAGAGAAAGAAAAATGTATGTTCATGCAAAAATCTACACAATGTTTATAGCTGCTTTATTTGTAATAGACTCAAACTGGAACCAACGTAAATTTCCTCTCGCGGCTGAGTGGTTGAACATCTAAACCATGGCATGCTACTCAGCAGTAAAAGGAGCAGACTGTTGTTACAGACAACAATTTGAATGGATCTCTAGGGGATTATGCTCAATGAAAAGAGCTAATCTCAAATTTTTGCATGATTGTATTTATATAACATTCTTGAAATGACAAAAGTAAACAGATGGAAGGTGAGTGGAGAGAGAGGTGGTTGTGGCAGTAGATATGATAGCACGAGGGATCGTGGTGATGGAATTGTTCTGTGCCTTGACTTGTGGTGGTTACATAAATCTACACTTGTGATCAAATTGATGTACAAGCAAACAGAGAGAGCATCGGGGGAGGGAAGAGAAAGAGAGAAAGCAAGAGAGATGAGTACATGCAAAACTGGTGAAATCTGAATGAGGTTACTTATTCATATCAATGTCAAATTCCCAGTTGTGAGGGAAACTGGGTAAAGGGTATATAGAATCTCTATTAGTTTTTACAACTTCATGTGAATCTACAATAATTTCAAAATACAACAAGTTGACAATGCACTGTAGAATTGTATGCCTGAAACCTGTGTAGTCCTTGCTAACAGATGTCACCCCAATAAAAAAATAAAAATAAAAAATAAATAAAAAAAGCTAAAATTTTGCATTAGCAAAAGCTAAAAGTTTTGTGCCTCCTTTTTGAAGACCATAGCCCTCCAAAACACCAGAGCCCCCAGAACATCAGCTAATGACAGGGAATTGCATTCGGTGCTGTTAACACATTCATTAAATGTTACTTTGCATAAAGCCAAAAGCCCTTGTACAAGCCCCTAATAGGAGAACTGTCTGTATGCCCTGGATTTACAAGTGTCAGTTTGACAGGAAGATCAGTTGAATCTCACCAGGGAAAATGCCAGTGGGTCCCTCTGCTCCAGGGTATATTGAATGCCAAACCTCTGACCTGAAGCTTTAGCCTCTAGCACAAAGACAAGAGCTTTGGCCAAAAAAATTCTGCTCTGGGAAATTAACTTAGAAACCTGTGATTTATAACAGAGCTCTCTATAAAATATATTCCAGTTTCATCTTCTTAAATGCCCAGAACACTTCAAAACTGTATTGGAAATTTCACTTAGAGTGTTTGGCCCTGGTGATGTTTTTTAACTGAACAAAACAAGATCTTTACACTAATATTTTCCTTTTAATGAATCCTTTATTTATAGGAGGTTTGAAAATTTTATCTAGCAAACTGAGGCAGCAGTATCAGAGAAAAGGAAATACCTCCTTCTCTGGCTGTTTACAAAGGTTTTCAAAACCCTCTAAGACAGTTCTATCAGTGTTTGCTATTTCATTTGCTCATTGATTCATTGGTGACCTAAGTCTTTTGGATACAGACTAAAAACAAAACAAACAAACCACTACCTTCAGAAGATTCTAGCCTATTGGTTTAGTAAGATCTTTTAACAATAGCAACAACAACAAAAACTATATTATTTTACCAATAAGATATGAGCAATATTCTGGGAAAACCCAAAGACCTGAGTGACATAAAAATACCTTTCCTAGGATGGTCAGCAGCCTTGCTTGTGAAATCACACTATCTAGTATTCCAGTGGAGTGGCAAACCAAATTTCCCTTTCCTAAGGTGCCAATAAAACTGAGGGTCCTTATGACTTTGATTAAATTTACTCTTAAATACTAGCTCTAGAAATCGTATCCCTTGGGGGTGTTTTTGTGTATGTGTACCCCTCAGAGATCCAGCCTTTCACACGGATAAACAGCAACCCTCAAGCCAGCAAAAGAGAGCAGCTGGCCCTTACTAACGGTCACAAAGTCCGGAGCTCTGGCAGGCTAAAAGATAACATCTTGACCTATGCTTCAGTTCCTGAGCTCTAAGATAGAACAACCCCTGGCTACTTCCCCATGAGACCAGACAGAGGAACTCTGGGAAAGGCCTCAGAACTGTCCTGAAGACCTGAAGAAATGATGCATTATCCTTACCTTACCTCTGACCCATCTGCTCCTAGCACAACCCCTCACCCCCTCACCCACAGGGTTCTGTGATTTTCCCCTGTGTAATCTGTAATGCACATACCATCAGAGGGTTTAGGCTTTTGAGCATTAGGTTCCCCTTCTCCTGGATGGCGCCATTCATCAATAAAATAGCCAGCATTTCTCCACCACAATTCTCCGTGTTAAAAATAGTGTGTCGAGAAAGAAAACTTAGTTGAGTTTTTTGTTTGTTTGCATGTTTGTTTTGTTTCACTTCATTTTTGAAAGTTTTACAATAGCCTTCAAAAAGACAAATAAATGAAGTGCTTCCTCTGGGGGTTTGTAGGGAGATTTCATTATAAGAACTTTCTTTAAACCTATTAAAGACAAATTTAATACTAAATTTAATACTAGATCTAATGTTCCACAAAAGTTAGTATTCCACCAAATTTAGAATATAGAACCAGGTCTTTCTGTTGTATGTATGTACATGTCTTATGTAAGTAATAAGTTTGATGGCAGGACCACTATTAATATATTCATTTGGTACTTTCTCATGGTGGTACTGTATGGTTGCTGGCTTAAATAAGATCCTGTGGTTTTCTAAAATCTGTTCACTAAAATATTAAGTTCTTAAGGGAACTTAGGTTCTTAACGGGGTTTAAGAAAATGAAATTTGTATATATTTTTGAAATGTTACATAATAAGCATCTGTACAAATGAAAGCAGCTTTTCCTACCCCCAACAAGAAGAGCACAAGAACTTTTTTTCAATATTGGAAAAGAAAACCCTAATATCAATCTAATATTCAAACTAACTTAAGCAACATAAGCTTACTAGAATTCCAAGTTTCATCATTCCTAGTTATAATTATACCAATTCAGTTTAATAAAATTATATATCTCCTATGGATTAATAAAAAGAGAAACAAGAATTGTCACAATTTTATTATTATTTGGCTTCAGAGTACTTAGAAAATAGTAATCAAAGATCACATATTTGTAACATGTTTGAAAGAGTTTAGAGATTTCAATTTACCTCAGAGCACAGAATGTTTAGGAACTGTGTATTTACTTATTCTCAATGCAGGTGAGACCACCCTTCTCTATGCTAAGGAAGAAAACCAAAGTTTTGTTTTTTGTTTTGTTTTGTTTTGTTTTGAAGAATATCCTTTTACCTTGACTGTTAGCACTTCACAATCATTTAGATTTTTAGGGAATTGGAAAATATTAATTATGTATGCAATTATTTTTCCCCGTGTACCGAGGTAAGGACCCTGCCTATCTTGTCCACAGCGTCTCCTCCAGCGCCTGGCACAGGATCTGGGACACAGCGAGTCTGGAACAAATGAGTGATGCAAGGCAAATGCTGCAGTCAGAGCTCCAGGAATCGGAATCACACACTGACTTCTACCATAACATTCACTAAGGTGTGTTCTGTTACCCTCTGATTCCTGGTCCACATTCTTCCAGATGTCTCAGGCCTGGAGGCCAACTACCTCTTGAAATAACCATAAAAAAGTATCAGCAGGTCAAAGAAAGCAGAAATTGATTTGCTCAATCTTGTTAGCCTGCAAGTTCTGTGTGACATGAACTGCCTGATTCAGCACTGCCATCCCAGAGACTGGAACTATGCCACCAGTGTAAGTAGGGACTGAATCAACACTTATCATTGAATACTGAACAGGAAACACAACTTTAAACAGCAACCTATACATCAATATCTATCTAAATATTTATGAATTCTTAATTAAACTTCCTGTTAGCTCTCAGCATAGAGCATTTCACCTCCTTTTAAAGAGAATTTTCCATCTTCCTCTAACCACATACTATTTATTACAAAACTAATAAGCTATTATTAAAACAGAACTGTTCTAATAGAAGATTTAAATGATAAAAGTTTTCCCATGAACACTAATGAGGATTTGAGGTTTCAGGGTATAGTTTTATTGGCTTCCTTACCATATGGAAGAATGGTTCTCAACTACATTGAGAATGATTGAATGAATGAATTACTTCCAATTGTATTGTGCTCTGTACTTTACTGAAGCACGTGAATCATTAAAAACATGCTAAAATTATGTGACCATTGATTTCACTACTTTGCGAGACACTCTGAAGCCAAGTAGAGACTTTTTTGGATGTACTGCAGTTTTAAATGGTGCCAATGGACTAGAGGCATCTTAATTGAAACAACTGGGTATAACTTGGAGGCACTGGGCTGTTTCTCTTCTAACAGGGACTGGTTCCCCCAGGAAGGCTACTGCCCATTAATTTCTCATTTATTATCAAGATAAAGCTTGATACAAGCATTACAACAATAAACTATTAATTTCGACTCTGTCTTCTAATTTTTCCTGGTGTTAAAACTACTACTATTTCTCACAAAGTCTTCCCATATATACATTAAAACTTTAACCCTAGAAGTGGAACGGTCATGAAAAGAATATAAATTCTGTGAATGTAAGTGCTTGGCCACCCAGATGGAATATGGTAACTAGACTGGAGGACTAGCTGACTGGAATACAAGTCTCCTTACTGCTCATTCAGCAATTTGTCAATCACACCTCACCTACACTACCTCTAGTTTATACCCAAACCATGGAATCTTCTGATTTTCACACTGGCTTCTGTGAAAGGAACCACTAACTCTGCGTTAGAAGAGCTATGTCCAAGATCTATAATTACTTCCCATGAGCCTACCATACCTCATCTGCACAACCAACTGTGCAAGTTTTCAGGTGGCCTCTGCTGTATGGTTTAATTCTACAACCACGACAATAAAATTCCAGTCAAACATTAATGGAATTTATTTTCAGTGTAAAGAAAGATGATGATTGGTAAGGGTAAGGAAACTTTATTTGGAAAAATAAACATGTGAAAAAGACAGTAAGAATAAAGATATGATAAGGAGCTACTTGTCTACCAGATAATAACATGCAACAAGGGGCAAAGTGACTAAGATCACTGCCTCTGTAATGAAGACCTGCTCCAAACCCAAGTTCTGCTGTGTGTGACCTCAGGCAAGGCACTTAATCTCTTACAGCCTAATTTCTGTATTATAATAGCATACTGGGAATAGTTACAATACTTATGTGCTGGAATGAGTAAAAATTAAACATACTAAGATTATTGGCATATACAGTTCACAAAAATTAAAAGATTAATGCCTAGTATTAGCAATGTTATTCTGAAAAAGGACATTTGTAAACTTAAGTTAGTTATAGCTCTTGATCTTTAAAAGAAATAAACTATAAAAATAAGAGAAGCTATAAAATGTGCATACCCTTTGACCTGGATCCCTTTTCAGTGTTTACCTTAATATAATCATTAGATATCTTAAATATCCAATAATAGGAGTAATACATATTTATGTATAGAATAATAATATTTTCCTGACATGGAATATCAATGCTTATATAGTATAAATTTATAACATAAAAATATATGTTCATAGAATCGGACAGTATAAATATGGAAAACTATATTTCTGTGAGTTGTGGAATTGTGGGTGATATTTTCCTTACCTAGCTCTTACTTCTAACTTTATGTAACAGTTATGTATTTGTATTAAATAAACATTTTTAGAACCAAAATGGTTATATAAATAATCTTCTAACATTTATTCATCCTCAGTGGTGATAACAGAATACATGAAGCTATACTCTCTGGTCATGAATGTATTCTTTGATACTTGCCCATTAAGGCAGCAAACCCAATTCTAAACATATGTACTAATTAGCTTAATCAGGATTAGGGTACCAATAAATCAATACATTCCTGCATTGATTTATGTGTTGTTATTAGTTTTAGAGTAAGATTTTTAACCAACATTTATGTCCAGTTTAATTTATTCTATGGCACATGGACTGCATAGGCCATGTATAATTAATGGCTTAGCAGTAGTTACTGGACTAACTTTGCTTTTTCTCATTTCTATTTTTTTCATCTTTAAACCAGTTACTTGACTATTAGCACATGAGTAATGAGTTTTGGTTTCTAACAAGCTTTTATGTCCAAATTCTATAGCTTTCTTTATTACTTTCTTTAACTTACATCCTCCCAACCTAAGTTAGATTCACCCAGTCTCCTTTCTTCAAAATGTTACATGATTGCCTGTATAGTAGTTCAAGCATCATCACAGTTTGGAATTATATGTTTATTTCTGTGGTTAAGTTTTTCCTCTCCTATTAGACTCTGAGCAACACAAGAGGTGAATAAATGACTGTGTTTATTCACCACTCCATAACAATTATTATATTACAATATCTTACAAAACCATAGCTCCCTTTGATGTGAATGTAAATTTTAAAAGATGGCTATTTTCCTACCAGAGTATAAATCCTTCCTTACTTGATATCTTCCACGTCTCAGAGATACCCCAGCAGAAATCAAGGCAGTGAAGGCTTAGAAAGTTCATGACATAAAGAAATGAGGAAAAACACTAATGCGAGAAAGGAAGAGAATCTCTGAAAGTTCACAAGACCAATCGTGACTCCTAGAAAGCACAGTGAGAGAAAGCCACAAGATCACACCACATGTGTCCCTCTCCGAAACTCCCTGACCACACCTGGGAGCAAGGCATGAAGTGACAGCTCAGGCAACTGGCAGCGAACAGCTGGAGCACTCTCTTTCTTACATAACAATTTTTATTTATCTTTTAATCTATTTTGCTCTATTTTCTCCACCCTCTCATTGCCTTCTGCTATGCCAGACAGAGAGACCTATGGTAATTTGGAACTACTAGTAAGGAGCTAAAAGTGGCTTCCAGCACTTCATAGAATACAAATGACTCCAAAATCAAAAGCAGTCAGCCTGAGTCAAACAACAGGCATCTCATAGGTATTATCATAAAAACTAGGAAAGAGATGGGGAAGTGGGTAAAGAGTAGAAAGCCACAAAGCCGGGGGGAGGTGGGGAGGAATACACACACACACACACGTTCTATAAATAACAACAGAAATCACAAAAATGAAAACTTTTTTTGAAGTTTCATAAGTAAAATCCAACCATCTATCTACACAATCCTATCTTTATCTATTATAGTGAACTGCAAAAGCTATATAAGCACCATAACCTATTCAAAACTAGGTGTTTTCTATAGTCATTTATGCAGATTTAAAGTTTGAAATGGATCAATCGAGACAGCTCAGAACAAAATAATAGGTTAGCTACAAACACCTACTCATATTATAATACTTCTGCAGCACAAAGATTCAGTCATGATTTAATATTTCCCCAAAGTCTAAATTACATGTCTTTGCCTCCAATGTGTATTTATATAGAAAAATTGTATTCATCCAAATTACTCTCCAACTGAGAGTTTACTTTCATCTACATTTAAAGACATCAGTGTGAACGAAATACCAAGCAAAACTAAGATTAAAAATGGTGCCAGTCATGACCTACTTCCTGTAGTCTTTGACAGGTAATGGAAGAAATCAATTAAAACCACAGTGGACTAAATTATTTGTTAGCATGTATTATTGCTTACTGTATGCAAGCACTATGTGGATACTTTCATCCTCCAGCTAACTTAGTAAGGTGGGTGGTGGTATCATTGGGGTGCACACAGAAGCATGGAACCCACTCCATGTGATTTAGATAAAGCCAGGCTGCTGAGCAAGTCATCCATAGTCCTATAACTCCTTCTCCTCATTCCTGAACTACAGCTCTCATATGACTCCTTAGTCCCTCCTCAGAGGCTAGTGGCGGAATGATGAGAAAATGAAATACAAACTAGCCTGCACTGCTGAAAAGTAATTTCAACATAGTATACAAAAAGAATGTATTTAATAGTATTCCTAGAGAGAGGTCTGAGTCATTCAGGATTTAACTTAGACAACATCTCCCTATCTTTACTGAAGAACACTAATACTGTCTACTACCTGATACACAAAAAGTTTACTAATAATTATATTAGCTAACAACAATACAAAGCATAAATTGGAGCACCCTTAAACTATACCAAAAAGTCATGACCAACCACATATATGTTACAAATTACTAACACAGAAAATATTAAACTTCTCATCTACTTGTAGTGTTTCCAATAAACCCTTGAGTATTATTTTATTTAACGTCTGGCATATGAAAAGAAAATTTAACTTGAGGTGTCACGTGTCTACCTTTACAGATAAGGCCTGCAGGTCAGCTAGGAAAGAGAAATGTCAGAAATAACTGAATGCTTACTCTGTAATATTTCAGTAGGTAGCAACTGAGAAGTATCTGTGGATGTGACAATACTTAAGTTTTCTTGCCACGTTTAGGTATAGAGTAAAGTCATGCAAGGAGTCTGGGTCCTCATAATTTTTTAAAGATGGTATCTGTCCTATCACCTTAGAAAACTCAGTTAGTTTAATTTGTAAAACTATAGTATTTAGCTATACTAAAAAAAGTCTGAGGAAAATAATTATTAAATTATTACAGAATCTTACTCTATAATTTTTTTACACAAGATTCCTTGAATATGTGTTTCAATTTTAAACAAGATCTAATATATAATAGTAGTCAAAAGCATTCAGGCACATTTATCATACGATCTTAGTGTCAGGAAGTACTACATTCTCTCTGTATCCTTTACTGGCAGGTAGTTCATTTCCTCCAGGAGCAGATAGATCACTGTGTGTTTAAATACTTCAAGTCACCTGTCATACCTCTCCCCAAGTCTGCAATAGCCAAATAAATATTCATATTCCCTTTAAGTATCTGTCTTAAAACTAGATTCCCAGAAATTGACACCATCATGCTTATCATCTGATATGTGTGCAGCTATTTGATAATATTTCTTTTAAAATATCTAGCTAGAAGTTGAACACAGTATTTTAGCTATGATCTGATTAACAAGGACTGTACTGGAATGATTACTACCTCTCTTGATCCAAAGACAAAAGTGCTTTTAATGCATCTTAAGAGCAACTGGGGTTTTTCTTTGTTTGATTGTTTTTGTTGCTCTGTTTGTTTTTTTACTATATTCATGTGTATATATTTCTATGGCATATTTAATCCAGCACATTTTTCTGTGAAGCAGTTCTTGGAAGGTTGGCAACTTCATTCCTGGGATCAGCTGTGCATTACGATTAGAACCTCTTGAAGAATTATATTTAAATATTCAACCAAGAAAATGATGCTAGGCATGTATGAGAATTTCATCCTTGTTTTTCACATTTAGGAAGGTGAAAAAATATTTAGATATGCTTTTCTAAATTAAATATATATATATAAGTAAACTGATTAAAAGCAAGTTACTTTAACCTGTAGAAAAAAATACAAGTTCCAAATACTATATTTGGAAGAAGTAGACTTTTTCTGTGAAAGATTAGGTTTAAAAATAACCCAAGGTTTTAAAATTTTCAATTTCTTTAAGTTCTTTTGAAGCCATAATTCTGCCTGAATATTTTACATAATTCTGTCAGAACTTTTCGTATAGTAGGATCTTCCTGATACTTTATGCTTATTACAAAACATATGAAACAAGAAATAAAGACCAAAGAGCTTTCTCTATTGATTTTTCCAAACTGCATGTTAGAAAAAAAGTAAGACAGTGGAAAATAAATGATGATAAGGTTTTAAGCTTCATTCCATAATACAAGCTAAAAAAAATCCAGTACAATGAGAAATATGTGGTTTACTCAATGTTAGACAAGTCGTACATTTTTTTTTCCTGGTTCCAAAAGCAGAAAATAAAGTCCCCAGCCATTTAATTCACTTGAATTATTTCACAGTAAAGTCATTTCAAACTATAAAGGATACATTTTTTGAGGTTTGTCATCCTTTCTACTTTTTCCCCATAACTTCCCTTTTTCCATTTAAATCCTCACTTATTCTACTCATTTCTCGTATCTTTTAAGTGCATAGAATGTTAGCAAGTAGAAAAGCCCAAAGGATGAATTTTTGGTTATTAGATTTTAAAAGAATCTAAAGCAACTATCATAATTAGTAGTCAATAAAATACTTTTAACCAAACAAAATTAATCTATGTAGTATTTTGTATAAAAAATATTGCCTAAGGCTACTTTTCATGATCAAAATGCTACAGTCTCCACATCCATAACTGATTTTAATGCCATAATTTGTATTAGAGAAAGCATTACTCACATAAGGCAAGTTAAGACTAAATTAAATCACAGTGATTAATTTGCTTGTGCATTAAAGCTGAATTTAAAAAAATCTATAAAACTAAATATGTGGAAACAATGAAAGAAAATATCAGTAATTGGGACAAAGGTTTTTCTCTAATTAGCTGTAATGCATCATTAAATTCTATTGTACTGACCACCGAAATAAATATAACTCCTTTAGAACAAGAGAAGCATCAAAACAAAGACATTTGACTTCATACATTAATTTTAATCTTTTTCAAGGTGTATGCTCATAGTTAAATCTAGTGACATCCACCATTAATAAAATATTTGAAACAATCAACTAAATGTGAGATAAAGGTCTCTAACTTCAAATATAGGTTAATTGTTAAAATTGAGATGCTGTTTACTAAAGTTATATTATCAAGTGCATTCATATTACTAAGATTGTGACTATATATAATTACAGCATTTATGTCAATACTGTCATCAGCCTTTCATTTTCTTTTTTCCACCCTTGTATTTTAACAGGGTCATTCAATTTCATCCTTAGTATCAAAGAAGACCACAATAAAGATGAATATATATAATAGATGAAGGGATGGATGAACAGACAGGTGATAGATTGATAGATAAGCAGATAGAAAGAAACCTTTATTATTAAAGCCACATATGCTCCTTGGCTGCCGTACGAGAATACACTACAATGGGACAAAGGTGGAAGCACAGACCAGTTACTGGGCTACCTAATAACCTAGCTAGGACATGACGGTGACTTGGACCAGGTGATAGCAGGGAAGGTGGTAAGCATAAAAGTGGAACCAACAGGATTTGGTGGAGGTTTTAATGTAAAGGTGTTTGTCCTCAGCATCTGAGGGATAACAGGTTTACAGAGGTAATGAGTTCACTGCTGGACAATGTCACTGGACAGGAGTAGGCAGTTGGATAGGAAAGTCTGTAGTCCAGGGAACAATTACACAATGAGTATGTATATTTGGGTAGTGTTATATATTCTTAAAGTCACTGAAGGAGAGAATATAGACAGAAAAATGAAGCACAGGACTGAACTCCAGAATATTCCAAAATTCAGATATTATCTTGATCAAACTGCTTTCAAGGAATGGCCTACCAAATTACACACAGACCAGAAATACAGCACCAGTCACTACAGCTTTTGCTAAAATTGGGCATTATCTTTGTCCATTCGATTTATTAAACAATTGATCCCTTGCTATTTCAATATTTATTGATTACAAGTGACAATAAGATTTTGTTATATTTTTATTAACAATTTGTATTTTTATCTTGTGTAAATTACAAATGTACTCAGCTCATTTTTCTCTCCAGGTATTCTAATTATTCTTACTGATTTATAAGATCATTTTACATACTATTAAGATAATGAAGTTTTCGCTTGTGATATTTGTTGCAAACAAATACCTCATTTTCATTTTCATACGTTTTGGTATGAAGAGTTCATATTTTCTAGCTAAATCTGTTTATTAGTTACTTTGTTATGTATTCATTGCTTTAATATGTCAATATATTCAATATATTCACATATTTTCTTTTAATAATTTATGGTTTCTTATTTTTTACATTTAATTGTTAGTCCTTCTGACATTCATGTTAGAGGTGGGGAGACTCTTATTTTTCCTTAGATTTTTAGCTCATTTTATAATTAAGTAATATATCAATTCTATCTTTGTGATATGTCATTTAACTTATACTCAATTCTTATCCATATTAAAGTCTAATTTTGAGATATCCCATCTCTTTACTTTGGCTACTAGTTCTTGTATCTATACTTTATAATAACATTTTAACATTATATATTACGCAAACTATTTATTTGACAAATAACTAAATGCCTAATAGGCAAATGAGTCTTCCAATCTAGTTATTAGGTTCACTACCAAACCAGACAGTTGGATGACAATTTTTGTTTTGTTTTGTTTTTGTTCAGTAGTATTCATTTAAGAATGCATTTTTAAATTCAACCTCATTGACTATGCTATGAGTGAGAATCTCCTATACCCTCTTCCCAGACTGAGACTTTGGCATATGTCTCTTTCCTTACAACGCTGTTCTTGCTCATTCCTATGTAGCTGGGTGGGGATTTTCTTTTCTAAGTTGGGAGAAATCAATACAGAGTTTGCAGCCAAATTAAATTAAACTTCAGATATGTGTTACAAATGCACAGCAAAACTTTCATATTTGCCACAGTTTTTAAATCTGCTTCTCCTACTAGTTACAGAGCATTTAAAGTACTCCCCATTCATTTAGGAGGCACATTATGACTTCTTCTTATCCAAGAGTCAATTCATTTTAATATTTTTACTTAATTCTTTTAAAATGTTTTCATTTAAATTAAAATCTTATTGCAATTTTAATATTAGTCTCTCCATGTTTTCTTTTCCTATTACTCCATTTTCAGTACATTTGTGTGACAACAAATGATAAGCAAACCAAAAGAAAAATGTGGTAAATAATAGGAACCCAGAAATTGTTCTCTGCTACATGGTGTGTGCACTTCCTCACATGCTGGTAGCTGAGCAGGTAGCTGAGCAGGTCGAGGGGGAGCACAAGCTCTGAGTCGGGTTCTTTTCTAATGCAAAAGGCCATTATTCCAGTATTTTACTGATGTTTTCTGTCAGCTACCATTAGATCCCATAGCATTTTCTGGGTTTTCTGGGGGTGGGGGGGAAGATTCTGCCTGAGATGGTGATGGACAAGGTAGATGGTTGCCTCTTGATCTCAGTTTCACAGAACGTGGACCTCAAAGGACATCCCGCATTTGATGTTTTAACAACTGACTCTCACCTGCACCCCTGAGGAAGGTTCTGCTCCTTCTTTGGATACGCTCCCTATATACTGGCTCAGTCATACATTAATCAAATTCCACAGTAATGTCATTTGTCCTTTCCCCCCTGTGGTCACACATTCTATTTTAAGTAGCCACTTAACTAGAAAATTTAGACTACATCTTGTAAAATGTTGAAAGAGAAGCACATTGCACGCTCTTGCCCAAGTCTTCCACATAGTGACCCTCGAGTAGCTCACCTGCACTCCCTCTGACGGTTCCCTCCCTCAGTTCTCACATTGCATGTTCATTCCCCACACGTCCCCTCAACCATCTTCTCCTCTGGCTTAAAAACTGACCTACCTGCTGCTTCGTGAAATTCCGCTAACTAAACATCTACTTTGCTTGTTTGCTCGTCCCCTTTGCTATTTAAAAGTGTTTGCTGAGCAGGTCTTATGGAAAAACTACAAGTCAACCTCGTATGATTGAGAGAACAAATCAAATTTGTGGTAAATGGCAAGGAAGGTAATGTGCTCTCTGATTAGCGTATGTCAAAAATCAGGACCTGAAAGTAATAGGCTCTACTGATGCTTACAAAGTAAAGCAGATCATGATCAGTTTTCTCTAAAACTCTGTGTGCAAGCCCCATTTGTCCTCCTCCATATTTGAGGGTGCAGGAAGTAAGAACTTTTTTAAAAAATTTTATCTCATTTATTGTGAGGATGATTTTAGTTCCTTTTTGGCCCCTAATATGAGATAGATGGGGAAAATTAAAAGAGGTTCCATGAAAAGACAATCAAGAAATTAGAGATGTCAGAGGAGGGTGGTATCCATTTTATAGATTTGTGTGGGGAAAATAAAGAACTACAAGTTGCTTTTAAAACATGTGAGAGAAAGGGGAAAGATTTAAGTGGAGGATAGCAGGCATATAATGTTTTAGTTCATAAGCAAGAAAGTTTCTCTCTAAAGTTTAAATGGGCAAAAAGTCAAAGGAGACATCAAAAACAAAATTTATTATCCTAGAGAAATGGCAGCACTATTAGCGTTTTAGAGGAATGCAGCAAATTACTCAAGACTGGCAATGAGAGTGTTTGATGGAAATGCAGTAATTAGTTGTTTTCAGGACCCACAATTTCTGAATTGAGTGTGATGACGAGCACTAATTGGTGATTAATGGCTGAGTGCCTTGCCACCTTCTAAGCACTCAGTAATATGATTGATTGATATGTCACTTATGAAATACAGAGTAACATTTATGAAGCAATTATACAAGCAATATGTGAGTGGGAAAACTACAGGCATCTGAAGATCCTATTGAAATAGAAAATAAGTAACAACAATAATAACCCATACCTTCTCTGTGTCGATGCCTTTTGACATGGACCATGTTGAGACAATATAATCCATGACCCGTTCACTAAGGCCTTTGGGGACCTGATAGAGTTTCAGAAAGTCCCGTACATTATTCAGCATCTCATGGTATCGGTTGGTATTGGCATACATTTGCTGGAAAATTGTGGTAACATTTCCAAAAATAGTTGCATAAAGAAGAGCTGAAAGAGAAGAAATGATGAAAATAAAACAAATATTCCAGGTGAAAAAAAAATAATGTGCATACTGGCCCAATCAATGAATAATTTGACAGAGATGTCTTTACAAACTCTGAGGGTTAATGCATGTTGACCTGTGGGAAGAGTGCCTGGAATCTGGTGTTCACTCGGTTAATGTTACCTCCAATATGATAAACGTGATTTTATGAGCATGCAACATTCTAGTGGCAAAGTATGAGAGTGACTAATAGATGTCATGAAGAATTAAATGATCCAAAGTTATAATCTGCTTAAGGAGTTCCAGCCTTATGCTAAAGTTATCCTCCTGAATGAAGCCTAATCAATTTGAATTTTCCAGTGACTGAGGATCCAGTTTAGAAATGTATGCTCTTTCTCACTGCTTGCTCCTCCAGCTTTTGGAATATTTCCCTACTTATAAATATTTTTGACAAAACATAAGAAATATAGGGAGCGAAGACAAATTAAAGTGTTCCATTTTTAGAAGGTTCTGAAGAAAAACAAGTCTGGAATTAACAGCTAAAATAAAACTTCAGAAATGCCTAAAAACTCATGTTATTAAATTCATGTTAGTATATCAGGGCTGTAAGTTCTTTGATTCCATAATTTTAAGAGTAAAGCCAACCTGCAGACCCCTGTTAATTTATCTACAGGAACCTACGAATGGGATAGGATTTTAGAATGCCCCTGTCTATGACCCCCTCCATCAATCCAAAATGTACCAACCCCTTGCTCTCCATATTTGGTCAGGCTACTAATGTTTACCTGGTCTTGTAAAAGCTTTGAAAAGCAGTGAGTTTGGCCCAAGCTGAACATGCCGTAATCGCACACCATCCCTACTCTATCCTGTCCCTTGGCTTCTTTCCCTTGTTAACACTAAG
>PVJL010014321.1:0-28506 GCA_004026885.1 Lyroderma lyra | reverse complement strand
TGCAGTGTCACACGCCAGCCCAGCTGAGCACCGGAGCTGTGAGGAAGAACTGCTGCTTGCTGTGGGCTGAGACCCGTGGCTGTGGGTTGGGCGGCTTGCAGCAGCCGTGGGTCGCTCACACGGGGGGATGGAAAGACGGGGACAAAGGCAAGGAGAACTTAGGAAAGCAGATGGAGTTGGTGGTCAGCCGGTGTGTGGGCATGACTGACGGAGAGTCTGGAGCACCCAGGGTTTGGGCTCAGGCCCCCGGGGGGCGGAAGGCGCACCGCCTTGTTTGAAGGGCACAGCAACAGGAGAAGGACAGGACGTGCCCTCACACCCTCACATCAGTGGCTGTCTCCTTTCCTCTGACTCAGTCTTTCTCCTGGTTTCTAGAGGAAACAGAGGCCAAGTCTGTCAGAATAAGCCCCTTGGTTCGCGAAGGGGCAAGGGCTAAACCTCTGAGCACCCTCAGTGCCCGCAGGGGCCTCCGGTGCCGCCAGGACTTTTCCTCCATTACAGCCTTTAGGACATGCCCTGATTTGGACAAGGGGGTCAACCAGACTTCCCAGCCATGGGGGCCACTCAAAAGGTTTCCCAGGGCTTCCTGCAGGAACCAGTCTGTTCTGTTTTTTTTTTTTTTTTTCATTTACTTAAAACACCTGCCTTTGCAGCAGTGAAACCGCCTGAAATATTCACTTCTTTATTTCCAGCTAGACAAGATGAACTCAATTTGCATTGGATAGTTATTTTCAATTAAGTGATAGCAATCCTGTTCCCTGCAAAAATAATCTTGTCCAATGGCCAATTTATCCCATCCCGGAAACAAGGAGGCGGTGACAGGAAGAGGCCTATTAGCATGCTGTGCACGCGGGTGGAGGGATGTCCCAGCCAAGTCCCTCAGGGGGCACCTCTGACCCCGTGGGCCAGGTAAGGCCCTTGGCCTGGTCTGCTTTCCGGCCCCCGTGTCCTGCAGCTGCTTGTTTCTGCTTTGTACTAAGAAGGGAGCACCTCCTGACAGGTGCTAGAAAAGGCAGCCGGTGCTCAGAGCCCAGGACAGAGGCAGGAGACCTGAATTCTGCACTAGCTGTGTGTCCATCGTCCCCCCTCTGGGCCTCAGGACACCCCTCTGTACGGGGAGCAGTGAGGTGAGAGGTGTTCTGTCATTCTGTCCCAGTCATCTAGGTCTGAAGCCAGGTTTCCTACAGAGGAAGCGGCCCAGCAGCCAAGCCTCACTTCCTGGGTATTCTGTGTGCTGCAGAGGTGAAGCTTCAAGCCCACCAAGCAGAAGGGACTGAGTTCTGAGCCTCATTCAGGAACAGCTTGTTCAAGCCTGCTCATGTGTTCAGGAGCAGATAGCTCCTAGCAGGGGCTTTCAGGAGCTGGAGCACTGAATCCTAAAACAGCACAGAGATGGGAACCACCCCAAGGTGTTGTCGATGGGCTTGTGCCCCCATACCTGCAGCAACAGAGCGCTCGCTACCTCGCAGCAGGCCCGTTGCCACTTCAACCCTCGTGGGAAGCCTGTCTGATAGGCCGCCCTGCCTGCCCAGGACACATACGGCTGGGGTCCTCCTGAGTGGTCTCTCCTGTCCATCCGCCCTGCCAACCTCACTCAGTGCCCCATCAGGCTCTGCCATCAGGTTTAAAGTAGCCACCCTGCCCTTGCCATGCCAGTGCAGGCAGCAGAACCCAGCTAGACCCGTCCTGCCCCACACTTGCTGCTACTCGAGATTGCACACAGTGGTCACAGTGTGCAGGTTATTTCAAATCCACTTTTTCACTCACCGTTATTTGGTGTATCTTGTACATCTCTTCAGAGAGCCACATGGGCCTGTCCCCCTTGTCGTATGGCAAGGGCACCTTCTCCATGCCCGGTTGGAGCTCTTTCCCCTCCCTTAGTCCCCCTGTCGTTGCACGTGTGGGTAGACCCCTCCCCGCAGGAAACGCCTGGAAATGGCTCCCGCCTTTTCCTTCTTCCTGAGGCTACATTTCCATCACAGTCTAAAGGCGGACGCATTTATAGCTAAGCTCTGAGAAAGCCCTTCTTTAAATTCATGCACTCCTGCTCATACTTGAACTTGATTAGATTTATCAAAACCAACAAAACACAGAGCCCAGAAACCTCTCCCCAAGCCGAGGTGGGTCAGCTCTGGCCATGGGGTAGCACGAGCTCTGTGCTGGGGGCAGCAGAGCCTCTCGGCCCCCACGGGCCTCCTGCTCCCCCAGTGTCCGAGGCCTGGGGAAGGTCTGGGGGAAAGACGAAGCCTCCACGACAGCGTGTACAGGGCTGACTGCTTTATACGCCCAGGGAGAGAGGGATGGATAATGTTTTCAATGTGTTATCTGATGTGAATTATTTATTCTATAAATATTGATTTGCACAGAGAGGTGTTTACAGTATGTATTGCTAAGTAAAAATAAAAATGACAATACATATAATCCCATTCTTGGGGGAAAGAGGAAACACGACCTTCCTACCCCTCTTCCTAGTGTTACCTCCATTTAAAAAGCTGAGGATCGAGGTGGTCCAGACAAAAACTGATGTGAATTTTTGTGCCCAGTACTTAAAATACCTGATGCTTCAGGAGAGGATGATGCAAGAAACTAAAAACAAACTAAAAAACCCAACAACATTAGTTTTTGTGATTTAAAAGCTAAAGCCTTGGGTTTGTGAAACTCCCCGCCCGGAGGCCGCTGGGCATCAGCTCGGTGGCATCAGCAGGTGGTCTGAAGGGTCTGGCTCAGAAGGAGGCAGCTTCTCCCTTCTCTGCCCTGCGCCCACCGGCTGGGACTCCCCAAGGGTCCCTCAGGCGGGAGGAGGAGGAGGAACGGAGGGGAGGAAGCAAGGCAGCACGTGGGGGTGCTAAAACACGTACGCACGTTATATTTGGTTGGTTCCCTGAGTGGGGATCGAAGCCAGGGCACGGCGGTGAGAGCGCCGAAGCCAGGCCACCACGCCACCAGCGCTGTCATCTATGTGTCACGTAAGTACTGATGCTGAGCGCCTCTTGTAACTGCCGGGGTCGAACGTGACTCGTGCTCATCTTTCGTTACCGGTATACACTGAGGATTACAACACAATACAGTTTCTGTCCCTTTCTTAAAACGCGTCTGCGAGTTTTGGGCACCCTCTGTAGAGGCTGGTGGAGCTGCTGAGAAGGAGCCTTCTCCCTGGCCCCTCACCCTGGTGCTCGGCCTGGAGGTGGGGATGACAACAGCCCCCTAAGCTGGGGGATCCGAGAACAGCGAGGACTGGGGCTTTGCGGGTGGAGGCAGAGGGCAGCCCGCCGCCACACCTCCGCAGCAGACAGTGCAGCGGTCAGAGATGGCTGCGTGGAATGTTGGGGCAAACCCACCAGGACAGCCCGACAGGCTGAGCAAGAGAGCCACAAGCCCCCCGTGTGCCCACGAGGGTGCCCAGGCTGTCTGCCAGGCTCCACACCGCCCGCCGCCGTCCCTCTGCTTTGCCAGCCAGGCCCAGCGCTCCGCCCAGCTCAGTCTCGCCCTGCGTGGCCCCGGACGGGAGGGCCGCAAGGCCAGCCCCAGGAGCGGTGGCTCTGAGAAGGGCTCCGAGCTGGGTGCTCGCGCGTGTTTGCTGGTGTGCAGCTCTCCCACAGCCCTGACAACTGTGCCTCTTGTCACTTACAGATGAGGAGACCGAGGATCAGGGAGGTTGTGTAATTTGCTTCCATCACACGGAGTGGAATTCAGACTGTTGGTTTCAACTGACCTCGGCTCCAGAATTCTTGACTCTCTTCAGTAGAGACAAAAAGAGGCAAGATGGCAGTGCCACATCGTGTGCCCTCAGCCAGACCTGGGGCCACAAAGCTGGACAGGAGGAGAGAAAGGAGAAACCACCAGAGCTCCCATATCTCTCAAGTACGTTTGCTATATTCAAATTAGATGGCACAGTCTCCATGAATACAATTACAGTTCCCAAAGGGATCACTCCCAATTTAAATGTATAAGAGGCCATTAACGGGCCAGGCTGGCTATTAGAATTTAGCTCCAGTTTCATTTGTGGTGTGGTTCTGCTATTATGGGGATAACAGAAGTGTGAGGCACCCTTGGGAGGACCCCCACCCCCACCCCATGACCTGGGCGCTGAGGACCAGGGCGTCCAAGGAGCTCTGACCTGCCCTCCTGAGGTTAGCAGAGCTTCCGTCTGTCCAGGACAGTCAGACACCCTTCCCTGCTGCAGCCCCCTGTTATCTAGCTGAGTGACCTTGACAAACACTGCAGGCGGGGTTCCTGCTCATTTTGCAGGAAGTGGGTCAAAGTGTGAATGAAGGATTTCTTGCCTTGTGTCAGTAGCTGACCTTTGGCCACAGGAGGGGCTTGTTGTGTCCCTCAGGCCACAGGAGGTGGCAGGGGTGACTGGGTATAGTCCCCCATAGAAGAAGCTGATGGGCCATTGCCACCTCTACCATGAGAGTCCTGAGTGGGACCAGCCTGCACTTTGTTTATGAAAGGGCATTTTTATGAAAGTCACATAAGACCAACACAGAAAATTTGGAAAAGAAGAAAAATAAAAGTATCCTAATCCATCCCTTAATACCATCCCTAAAGTATTGGAGTGTTTCTATCCAGTATTTTTCATAAGTGTGGGTAGGTGTGCTCTGCTGCTGCGGACCCTATCTCCATATCACGTGGTGGAGATCATAATATCCATGCACATTTTTATCCTGCTTTTGCCACAGGCTTCTCTGCCACCCCCAATAACACCTCTGTATCTATCAGCTATTGCTGAACAACGATCCAACTCAAAAATTCATGATTTAAAGCAATATGTGTTATTGCTCATGAATCTGTGGGTCAAGCAGGCAGGTCTACTGGTCTAGGTAGGCTCAGCTAGTCTTGGTCGGAGCTGCTTACACCTCCGTGGTCAGCTGCTGGGTGAGCTGGTTGATACAAGACAGACTCATTTATGTCTTGTGGCTGGCTATCACGTGGGGAACGGGGATGCCTGGACCACTGTTTCACACTCCATCACATTCTACTGGTCAAAGCAAGTCACAAGACCAGCCCAGCAAGGAAAAGGGCAGGGACAAAGGGAGGCCAGTAATGGCAGCGTCAGTTGTCGCCATCCATCCCCCGTGCCCCTAGTTGTCATGGCTGCCATTTTTTTATAGCAGCAGGGTTTTCCAAAGATGTACCACTTCTCATAGACGTACCATTGAATGGGGACATGCCACATTTAATTTGTTGAAAATTTTCCTCTAATGACACTTAAGCAAACAACTTGGTAGAGACTTAATGTTTGGGGTCAAGGAAAGCAATGTTTCCCACCCTTAATGAAGAACTCAAGGTCAAGCAAGAAGATTGAGCCAAAGTGTCCCGAGCGCCTTAGAAGCAGCAGCACCTGCAGATCTTCATAAGTTTCTCATCTGATCGAATGCAAATGTGACCAACCACAACTCTCAGACAAGTCTTGGCTGTTGAAATCACTTTCTAGAGTCCCTTTCCAGCTCCGGGCCTCAGTTTCCCCATCAATAAAACTAGAAGATTGGATTAAATGCTTGGGAGGTGGGATGGGACTAGAACAGTGTTTCTCAAATTATGTCATTCAGATCTAAAAACCAAAGAGATGCCAGTGACATCCTTACATGTACAGTAGATTCTCTCCCAGTTGCTTGGGAGTGCCGGTTCCTTGAGTTCTAGTTAACAGAGTCTATTTACATGTATCCGGCATCTACTGATCCCCATGGGTGCCGGTTAACTGAGAGTCTACTGTATCTTTAAATACAAAAGAAGCACAAGGCACACGTGTATCATTCTTCATGCCCTGATGTCACCCACCTTTAAGAAGTGGTGTTGTATGCAGAGCAAAGAAGGCAGTGAGAGAGGTGCCCAGCTGGCACGTGCGAGGGTGACGTCAGCTGGGTGTATCCAGGCCAGGCAGCCAGTGACTGCTGGTTTCTGTTCGGTGTCTTGTCTTGTAATCTCAACATGCATTTGTGACCTTGCTCCATGTTCATTGTCTGTTAAATGCATTACAAAATTTCATTCCCATGGTTTGTGACTGAGCTTAAGAACTTTGAAAAGTGTGTGCATTCTCGCTCATGAGATCTTCTCTCCTCTCTCTCTCTCTTTTTTTTTTTTAAGATTTTAATTTTTTAGAGCAGTTTTAGATTCATAGCAAAATTGAGAAGGTACAGAGATTTTTCACGTACCACCTCCCCCACACATGCACAGCCTCCCCCATTATCAACCTCGTGCACCAGACACTGCATTTTTAACCAAGGATAAACCTACACTGACACATCATAATCACCCAAAGTCCATAGTTTAAGTTAGGGTTCCCTCTTGCTGTTGTACATTCTGTGGATTTAGACAAAGGTGCAATGACATGCATCCACCATTACAGTGTCAGAGTGCCTTCACTGCCTCAAAGTCCGCTGTGCTCTGCCCGCCCACCCCTCCCACCGCCCTCCACCCCCAGCCCCACAATCACTGATCCATTTACTGTCATCACAGTTTTGCCTGTTCCAGAATGCCATATAGTTGAAATCATACAGTATGTAGCCCTTTCACATTGGCTCTTTTTACTTAGTAATATACATTAACGTTTCATGCGTGTCTTTCCATGGCTTGATAGCTCCTTTCTTTTTAGTGCTGAATGATATTCCATCGTCTGGATGTACCACAGTTTATTTATCCATTCACCTACTGAAGGGCATCCTGGTTGGTTCCAAACTTCGGCAATTATGAATAAAGCTGTTATAAACATCTATGTGCAAGTTTTCATGTGGACATAAGTTTTAAACTACTTTGAGTAAATACCAAGGAGCAAAATTATTGGATCCTATGGTGAGAGTGTATTTATATTTAGTGTTCTAAGAAACCACCAAATTGTCTTCCAAATGGCTGTATCATTTTGCATTCCCACCAGTAATGTATGAGCTCTTGTTGCTCCATATCCTTGCCAACATTTGGTGTTATCAGTGTTCTAGATTTGGCCATTCTAATCCATGTAGTATCTCATTGTTGTTTTAATTTGCATCTCCTTGATGACATATGATATGCAGGATCTTTTCACGTGCTTATTTGCCATCTATATATTTCCTTTGGTGAGGTGTCCATTAAGATCTTTGGCCCATTTTTAAATTGGGTAGTTTGTTTTCTTATTGTTGAGTTTTCAGAATTCTTTGTATATTTTGGATAATAGTTCTTTATTAGATGACAGCCGGTCAGAATCCTTTTCTGGGATTGTTAGATAGTCCCAGGAGAAAGGGACGTTCCTCTGGATAGTCTTATCTTGGTGGGAAGTTACGTATCTAGGCTGCCCACCACCATCTTGCCTAACTCCTGGAAAAAGCCAAGCAGAGCCAAGAGATAGGGAGAGAAAGGCTTTGACACCACTGCCTGAACCCCCACATTACCCATGCCTGGAGCCCCCAGACTTCTTCCTTTCAGAAGTTAATGAATTCCTTGATTGCCTAGGCTAGAGTGACTCAGTTATCTCTCGCTTTCAACAGTGTCCTTCAAGACCCACTCCACAGAGGTGCCCTGTACAGTTGTGTGGGTTTGCACTGTGTAACCACCAGGGAGGCCCTAAACTTATATAATACGCAGTCTGTTCAGCGGAATGCAGTAGGGTGCTCCATCGTTGCTCAGTCATCACCTCTTCTCAGAAAGCCCTCCCTGCTTTCTCCAGACAGAGTGAGTAACAGCCTTGTTTATGTTTCCAAGTACCTTATAAAAATACACAACATGGAGCTAATCTCTCTATATTGCAATTTATATACATACGCACCTGCCTGTCTCCTCATCGGGCTAGGAGCTCCTTTGGGGTAGGGACTAGGTCTGATGTATCTCTGCTCCCCCAGTGACCCAACCAAGAGGTGCTTAGGGGTGTTTATTAAGTGAATTATAATCACATCTCACTACAGCTTGCAAGTGGGATGTCCCATTTAGTGTGTTGTAAAAAAAAAAAGAAAACTCCCCTTGTAATTGCCACAGAAAAGGACTGGAACTTAGGAGTTGACAACTTTTCTGTAAAGGGCCCAACAGTAGTTTTTGCTCTGCAGGCCACCTGGTCTCCATCACAGCTACCCCGCTGCCGTGGTTACACAAAAGGGCCACAGACAACCTATCAACAAAGGAGCTCACTTCATTCCAATAAGGCTCTATTTATAGACATTGTAATTTTTTTTAATTTCTGTGTTTCAAAATATTATTGTTCTTTTGATTTTTTTCAGCCATTTAAAAATGTCAAAATCATCCTTAGCTCTCAGCTACATACCAATAGGTACCTGGCAGGATGTGGCCTACGGGCCCTCATTTGCTGACCCCGGTGTGGATGCAGGGCATCTCCAATCCCAGGGGACCTTGCCTTGGGGAAGTGGGCAGACATCTCTCCCCTGACTGTGGGTCCCCAAGCAGGAACTGCTGTCACCTGGTACAGCAGCCTCGCACCTGGCCTGCCCTCAATGTGAGGATGAGAGATCTGGGCCAACCTCTGGGTGATTCACAGACCCCCAGGGTACAGGGTGGCAAGGGCCTTGGGTGACCACACAGCACAACCTCCTTACTTAAAACCCAGGGAACTGAGGCCGCTTAAGGCTGCCAGCTGGCCCAGGGCTGCACACCTTGATGAGTCTGGTCCCGCATGAACTGGGGGTGCGGCCCTCCAGGAGGCTTTCGCCAACCACCCAGAGGGGGCAAGAAGAGGCTTATATCTTAAGCCATAATCCTCCAGGTGCCGGCCTCGTGTTCACGTGCCCTCATGAGTTGGGCTCTCCACTGCCCCCAAATTCTGCCAAGCTGTGACAGTGTGACAGTGGCCTTTCCCACTCACCCGTGAGACCCAGGCCTACGCCACTCACTATGGGCTTCACATTCTGGGTCCCTCCCAGTCCTTCCCCACGGGGAGCCCAGCCACAGAGTCAAGGAGGCACCTTTGTACCAGGATCTGGGTCAGAGGCCCCGAGGGCTCCAAACGCATCTTCTCCATCTGCAGAAGGAACAGACATGCATGTAAAAAGAAAAAAAAAAGGAATAAATACATATTTAATGATTTAGTTTAAGTAACTGGGCAAATATTCATTTTCTTAAAATGGTGATACATAATTAACTGATAATAAAATTAATTGAGTAAAACAGTCTAAAAATAATGCAGCAATTACTACACAAGGGACTAGAACTGTGTCCGAAGAGGTTTAACTGTTCCAAAGACCAGCAACTTCCCAGAAGCAGCGAGGGAAGGGGCTTTCTCCTGACCCCCCGAAGACTGCCTCTTGCACCTCAACACCTGGACAGTGATTTAGAGCACATGTCACTGTCACCCCAGTCCTAACAGCACCCCTTCACCACCATCGCTTCCAAAAAAGAAAGCAAAAACAGAACAAATCCACCAGACACGTCTTTTTGTTAGGGTGTAAAAGGGAAAACTTGCAGAGACCTTAAGAACTCATCCTTCCACCCATAAGTGCCAGACCCTGGGCTGGACATGGCAGGAAGGCCACCAGGGTGAGTCTCTCCTCTGGGAGGCCTGGGATGTCAGGGGAAGAAGGCAGGGACACAAAATGCAGAAAGAGGGGAGCGTGATCGGGGCTGGCTGGCACCAGTGGGCAGTGACAGTGCAGATAAGGTGGGACAAGAGCAAAGGTGGAGACACAGTGAGGTACTGGTGACCCACAGGGACCAGCTCGGATTGTGTCTGGCTGAAACAGGACACAGTGAGGGCCCGGGAGAGGTGGCAGGGGACACAAGGAGCTAGGCTCTGGCCACCAGGCCCAGGACAGACAACCCAGCAGGCTCTGGGTTCCACCGCAGTCCCTGCCTTTTACTATTAATCTCTCTTGTGAATTCAGGTGGGGAAGGTCTGCTGAGAGTCATGCCAGAATTCACAGGAGAAAGATTCTGTAATTTCTTTTAGCTCTGTGACTCTGGACAAAGTATTCAGTATTAATGCAGTTGACCATGACGTCTTCTGTGTGTGCGACCGACAGACCAAATTACCTTTCCTTATCTCTTGGGGAGAAAAAAAGGACCATTTATTTGACATATTTCATAATCATTTCACCTGCTTGCCCCCTACAGAGAGCACCCGTGACCTGGCTCCCTCCTCTCCCGCAAGATACAGGAAGCATGTCGTCTAATAAAGCCCAGTTTCTAAAGAATGTTTTTTAATCTTGGAACATTGAGCATGATTTTCTATTGTATTTTTAATTCTCAATCTGCTTTTTAAAAGCCTACATTTCTATTCTCTCTAATTCTCGTCTTGCCTCATCAGAGCGGGAGGGAGCTGGGACATCACTCACTTCCATCTCCTTCTGGGTATTTGACACATGGAGAAGGCAATAGGTCAAGTCACCTGTAAGGCAGTGGGGAGCAAGCTGGGGGTTTGGGCCTTTGTGCCCTCGGTGCCCACTGGCCACAGTTCTCAAAGTGGTGGCTTGGAAATCTCCAACCTGGGCCATGACAATATCCCAGAAGCATTTTTTTAAACTTGTGTTAACACATAACATAAAATTTACCATCTTAACCATTTTTAAGAGTACAGTGCCATGGCCTAAGTACGTTCATATTGTTGTGCAACCATCAACACCATTCATCTCCAGAACTTTTCATCTTGCACAACTGAAACTTCATGCCCATGAATCAATAACGCCCCATTCTTCCTTCCCCAAACCCTGGAAACCACCATTCTACTTCTGTCTCTATGAATGTGACTACTCTAGATACTTCATATGAGTGGAATCATACAGTATTTGTCTTTCTGTGAGTGGTTTATTTCACTTAGCATAATGTCCTCTAGTTTCCTTCATGTCATAGAATGTGTCAGAATTTCCTTCCTTTTTAAGGCCGAATAATATTCCATTGTAGGTGTATACCACATTGTGTTTATCCATTCATTCACCGAGAGATGCCTGCTACATCCACACCATGGAATATTATTTGGCACCAAAAAGAAAAGCTATCAAACCTTGAAAAGACATGGACAAAACTTTAATGCATATCACTAAGTAAAAGAAGACACTATGAAAAGGCTACATACTGTATGATTCTACATGACATTCTGGAAGAGGCAAAACTATGAAGATCATATTAAGACCAGTGGTTGGTTGCCTGGGGCGGGCAAGGGCTGGGGGTGGAGGAATACATGGAGCACAGAGGATTTTTAGGGGAATGAAAATACTTTGCATGATATTATAATAATGGATACGTGTAAGTAAGCATTTGTCCAAACCCATAGAACGCATAACACCAAGAGTGAACCCTAATGTAAATTATGGATTTGGGGTGATAACAATGTAACAATGTAGGTTTATCCCTGGTTAAAAATGTACCAAACTGGTGGGTGATGTCACCAATAGGGAATGCTGTGCACGTGTGTGGGAGGGGGATATGAAAAACCTCGATACCATCCTCTCAATTTTGTTGTAAATCAAAAACTGCTCTAAAAATATAAAGGCTTAATTTGAAAAAGAAAAAGAAAGTAAAGCTTGTTCAAGCACTATTCTTACAAAAGAATACAGGTAGTTCTCAGGATGAATCCTGTCAAAATTTTACATAACATGTAATGCCTGTGCTATTATATTTAACTTTTCCAGAGCTTAGGAAAAAAGTTTAAATTTTTCCAATTAATTTTACACACTTAGAGCAACTTGAATATCAAGACTTGATATACAAAAAATAAAAGAACATAACACTGTAGAACTGTATGCCTGAAACCTATGTCATCCTTGCTAACAGATGTCACCCCAATAAGTCTAACAATAAAAATTAATTAAAAATAAAAGAAAATAAAAGAACATAAGATAAAGTATATTTACCTAAAATCAAGAGCCAACATGGTACTCATGGATAAAATACTCACCTCTAGTCTGGGGGGATTCAGATTGGAGTCAGTATTCAGACAAGTGTGTCAGGTGGGCATCAGGAGTGCTAGCTGCTAGGTAACGAGCAAAACCCCAAGTCTCCAGCTTTTCACAGTAACAGTTTACACACAAACACCACAAACAACCATGAGCGTTCCTGGTCAGCAGCACTTTCCACGTGGCCTTTCAGGGATCTACTCCTGCCTTCTGGCTGTGCCGTCGCTAAGCCTCTGCCAGACCCTCTGGCAGCAGACGAAAGAAAGAGGAGAGAGGATTGAGTAGGAGGTTCATGGGCAAAGCAGGGAAGTCTTTTACATCCTTCACTGACAATCCAATGGCTAGAACCCAGCCACATGGCCCCACCTAACGTAAGTGGGGCCGGTCAATATAGTCCAGCTTCATGCCCCAGGAGAAAAGGGAATCAGGGAATAATGCATCATTTCTTAATGAGTGCCCACTATTGTCTCCTGGACCTTTTTACAAGTTGCTGACACTTTCTGCCCATTTTGACATGTAGAAGGCAGACAATGATGGCTGCCGGAGCACCAGTTGGGATTATAAACACATCTCAATTTCAGAGATTTAAAATGTGAAAAACTAAGAATCAATGAAATACTGTATATGACTACTAAATAAAATGATAAGAAATGCTGTATTAGTAAAAACTGTGGGGAGTTCCCTGGGGGTGTAGTGGCTAAGGCTTCGGAGCTGTCAACGCTGCAGCCTGGGTTCGATTCCCAGCCAGGGAGCTACCCACATTAAAAAAAAAAAAAAAAAAATACACAGTAAAAACTGTGGATAAGCAAGGGCTCGCCACACATGACCCCAAAGACAAGAAACATAAAAGAGAGACTTAACAGCATAAAAATTAAAAAATCCCTCCCATCAAGAAAGAAAATTAAAAGCAGAAGAACCCATTGAGGGGGAAATATTTGTAACATGTATGCTAGACAAATAATTAGTATGCTTACTATTTTAAGAGCCCTTACAAATCAACAGTGAAAAAGATGAACACTCCAAGATAAAAATGGACAAAGAGCTGTAACAGGAAATTAATCAAAGAAGAACTAAAAATGGTTACATATATTGACCATGTAAAAACTATTTGGTAGTCAAAGAAATGCAAATTAAAACCACAATAGGGCACCTTTTTTAAATCATCAAACTGGCAGAGATCTGAAAATTGATAATGGTATTTGCAAGGACTGGAAATGAGAGACTGTCACCCTTCTTGGAGGGCTGAGAGTGGGGCACTATCCAGCACTGTGGGAAGATGTTAAAATCATGCCTATAGACCCAGGAATCCCATTTGCTAAGGTAGCAAATGAAGAAATCTTTAAGAGATACACGTGAGGTTGCTAATCATAAGGTTGTTGTTTTTTTATGTAGTTTTTATTTTTATCAAAGTTACACATGCACATAATTTTTCAAGTTGAAAAATTCTACCTGGTTTGTTATGAAAATCAGCAATTCCCTGAAGCCCCTCCTTCTTACCTCCCACCTCCCCACCCCCACTTCTCTTTCTCAGTCCCAGAGATAGTACTTTCAATCCTTCGGTATTTACTGTATTTTCACTCATGCTTATAATGCTACTTCTTTATTTTTGAGGTTTGGGTATTATCTAATGATTTCTCATCATGGAAACAGGATTAACTCTCTCACCAATCCCCCTCAAATACTCCCTTCATGAAGCACATACACATATGGTACTTTCTCCACTCCCTCCCCCAGCCCAAACACACACATAACTTCCGGTCATCAGCCTCCCAATATAGTTGGTCATTCTGATTAGATTAATATTCATTATTTGCCTTAGTTTAACTATAAATTTATTGTCAAATGAAGTGTATAGTTCTCCTGTACCACATTTTGTTTTCCTGGGAATGAATAGTTAACTTGTTTTTTATTATTGGCTTAGTTTCCTAATTTTTATCACCAATTTTTTTTTGTTATTTTTATTTTTCAATTAAAGTTGACTTTCAATATTATTTTTTAAATCACCAATTTAACTACAAACTCTCTTCAGAATTTTGAACATATTACTCCATGGTGTTCTGGCTTCCACTGATGCTATTTTAAAAATCCAATGCCATTCTGAACCCTAATCCTTGATATATATCTACTTTTTCCTCTAGAAACTTGTAGAATCTTTTCTCTGTCTGCCCCACCCCATATTAACCCCAGTTCTGAGGTACTTGGCATACCTGGTTCTGGAGTCTCATCAAGGTTCTGTGGTATAAACCAGGTTTCCTTTTCAAGTTTGGATTTGACTTTCTTGGGCCTATTAAATCCATCTACTTTTCAACTTACAAAATGCTTTTTGCTGATGACTCCTCTATTATTCTGCTCTTCTTTATGGATGTTTTTCTTTTTGAGCCAGTTTACTACAGTTCGGAAAGAAAGCAACATTGTACCAAGATTAGGCCTTTGGAATGCTGCTTCAGGTGGAGAGTCTCTGATGAGACCCGCCCATTGGGTCCACCTCACTGGGTCCTGGGTCTCCACATCCATTCCCTTCTTCCCAGTGATCTCAAAACAGCTGTTGTTCAGCTCAGTTCAGCTGGGAGGAAAATACCCACAGGGCAAATGGGTGACCTAAGTGTTCAACCTAAGAAGTTTTTCAAAAATATAATAAACCTCAAAACAATATAAGAAAAGAGATGATACACAAAATGGAATTCAACAAAATAAAAAACAAAAATGCAATCGAGAAGGCCAACAAAAAACCAACGGTTGATTCTTTGGGGGGAAAAAACGGCAAATTTCTGGAAAGATTGATCAAGAAAAAAGATACAAGTAAGTGTTATTATACATGAAAAGAGCAATGTAACTATAGTTAAAACAAAGGTTTTAGAGATAGTAAGATAAAGACAGCCAACTATCTAGAAATTTTTATCTTTTCATGTGGCTGTACTTGTAATGATTATTGAGAAAAAAAAATAGTGAGAGAATACTATAAAAAACTTTTTGTCAACAAATTTGAAGTATTAGTAGAAATAAATTCCTACCCAAACTGGAAAAAAACAGATATTCTTAACAGCCCTAAAACTATTTAAAAATTGAAGCAACAATTGAAAATACTTCCACAAAGAAAACTCAAGACCCAGATGGTTTTGGAGGTGAATTCTACCAACGTTTCAAAGAATAGGTTATCCCAATCTTATATAAATTCTCCAGGGAATATAAAAATAAGGAATATTCCCAAGTTTATTCTTGAGGCCAGTACAATCTTAATACTAAAATAAAACAGTGAAAGCATATTAAAGGAACATTACAGGTCCATTTCACCCATGAATGTAGATGTAAGAGTCCTAAAAAACATACTACTAAAATAATACAACTGTGTGTAAAAATAATAATGTACCATAACCAAGTTGAGTTTATCCCAGAAATACAAAGATGGCTTAATATAAGAAAAATCTATAAAGGTAACTTACCATATTAATAGATTATAGAATAAAAACTGTATGATCTTCTAAGTAGATGCAGAATAAGTAGTTGATAAAAGTATATACTGATTGATGATAAGCAGATTGGAAATAGTAAGAAATTTCCTTAAGCTGATAAAAGATATTTATAAAAAAAAAATCTAAGGAAACATTACTTGACATGCAAACAACAAAACCATTTCCTTTAAAATGAGAAAAAGGTAAGAATGCCCAGTTACCTTTTTTAATTCAACTTTGTACCTTTGAATTTATTTTTTCTTAAATTAATACATTAAATTTCAGAAGTTTTTAAATAAATTAATAAAGAAAATAAATTACATTTCTAAATACATTTGAAAAGAAAGAAATAAGCTGTCATTATTTGCAGATGATATGATTGTCTATATAGAAAACCCAAAGGAATCTACAAGATCAATTATTAATTAGCAAGATTAGCAAATATGAAATCAATAAATAAAAGTCAACAAAATTTCTAGTCATTAAAGAAGAAACACAAATGGTAAAAAAAAACGTAAATAAGCTCAACCTTTGAAGTTATTTGGAAAAATTCCAACTTAAACAAAGATATAGCATTTTATACTTATCGGATCAGCTAGTACTTTTAAAAATGTGTCACCAAGTGTTGAAGAACAGGTGGAGTAACAAGAACCTTCAAATGCTGCTGGGGGAGAGTCATTGGTACAACCACCTTGTGGAGCCCTTGGTACCATCTAGCTAAGTTAAGTTGAAGATGCCCTGGACCCAGCAAATCTATACTGGGGTACATGCCCCAGAAAATCTTTTCCAAGTCTGCACAAAGGACATCTGTAAGAATGCTTATGGCAATTGTTTATAATGACCAAAAAGAAAAAAAAGAGGAGGAGGAGAAGAAGAGGAAATCTGAAACGTTTGTTGACAAGGGAATGAATAAAATGGTACATTCATAAAAAAAAAAATTGATTAAATAAAAAAGACGTAGAAGGATATGATCTTACTTTTTTTTTTTTACTTGGGTAGCTCCCTGGAGGGGAATCAAACCCA
Organism: Lyroderma lyra; assembly: GCA_004026885.1. Taxonomy (NCBI): domain Eukaryota; kingdom Metazoa; phylum Chordata; class Mammalia; order Chiroptera; family Megadermatidae; genus Lyroderma; species Lyroderma lyra. The sequence goes on along the minus strand of PVJL010014321.1, from coordinate 12,230 downwards.
GGCCACAGTGTTGAGAGCGCCAAAGCCTTAGCCACTACACCCCCAGGGAAGTCCCGGATATGATCTTACTTAAAATTGCAACATTCCACCCAATGTTCATTGCAGCGTTGTTCACAGCGGCCAAGTCATGGAAGCAACCAAAGTGCCCTGCGACAGATGACTGGATAAAGAAGCTGTGGTGCATATACACAATGGAATATTACTCAGCTGTAAGAAAAGATGAAATATTGCCATTTACAACAAAATGGATGGACCTAGAGAGCATCATGCTGAGTGAAATAAGCCAGACAGAAAAAAACAAAGAACCATATGATTTCACTCACATGAGTATGTGGGATATAAAACTGAAAGCAACAAAGAAACAAAAACTCATGGACACGGTCAACAGTTTAGTGGTTACCTGAGGGCAAGGGGGGAGGGGTGGGGGAGGAGGGAGGAGAGAGGGGACATCAAATACATGGTGATGGAAGGAGAACTCACTCTGGGTGGTGAACACCTAATGCAACACACAGATGATGCACTGTAGAACTGTACACCTGGGACCTATGCAATTTCACTAACCAATGTCACCCCAATAAATTTAATTTTTTAAAAAAGCAAAAAAATTGCAACATTCCATCTCCACCTCCCTGACTTTATTTTTTCCCTTTGCACCTCTCACATTAAACATACTAGATAATTTATAATTAATTCATTTTGCTATTGTTTGGCTCACCCCACAGAATGTACACATAACACAAGCAACAATCGTATCTGTTTTGTTCACTGTTTCCCAGCGCTTAGAATGGTGCCTCACATACAGTAGGCACGCAATAAATATTTATTGAATGAACTGTTGGATGAATATAATACAGTATGAAACCAGCACCTACTGAAGGTTTAAAAGCATGCAAAACAATCCTACTTAATACTGATAAACACCTCATCTGGCTTGGGTTACCTCTGTGACACAGGTGGGGAGTGGGATCAGAAAGGGGTACCCAGGAGACTTCAAGTGTCCCTGTCAGGTTTTATTTCCTTTGCTGGCAATGGCAACAGGAGTGTTCGTTATATTATTACCAACAATTTTTGCATGATGGAAAAATTTAACATAACGACTTATTTTTTTAATGAAAGGAACATGAAGCACCTGCAGTGGGTGTCAGAGCTTCTAAGGGTTTCCCCACCTGATGTCATGGGTCAAGTGTGCAGAAGGGGCTTCCTATAAGCCCAACTCACAGCAAGGTGGGGCCGGAGCCTCGGGGTTCTTCCACATCTCCTGAGGGGGAACCCCCAGCCTGAGTGGGAGGAAGGGCCAGACAGGGAGGGTAGGGGAGAAGCGGCTGTCTCGCACTGCCCGCCCTCGGCACTGGAGGCTTGCTGCTGGGTCCCCCTGGAGGTGGCACTGGGCTCTGCATGAGGAGACCCAGGAGCTATTCCAGGTCCCAGTCTGAGTCCCTGTGGTTTCTCACAGCTCCGTCTGGTTTCCTCCCCCTGGGTAATGGGAGACTAACTCATGACCCTGTTTTGTCTGCCTCTGAGGGCTGTTGTGAGGATCAAATAGGAAGGAAAGAGAGTTGCCCCAACAGTAGAGACCAGAGTCTCAATGCAATTCTGCAATTTTCCATTTCATAGGAAACCTTTGAACATAAACATTGTCCATGTTGTTACATCGTCCCACATCCCCCAAAATAATCATTTTAATTGGCTGAAGAACCATCAGGACTCAAGCATCGTTCATTCGATCATCCCATCAATCTTACAGCAGCTGTTCTGATTGGGTGTGCTTGTCGTTTTCCTCAACTATGAACAACACTGCAATTACCATCTTTATGGGCTTCAGTTTTTACTTTGCTTTTAAAAAATTATTTCACTAGGACAAATTCCAGAGCAAATAACTGGTCAAAGTATGCACATGGTTTCTACGGGACTTGATATGTTGTGTCAAATTGCTGTTCTATCAGAGGGTCCTGGTGACACACAGGTATGTATAAGATGTTGCATCTCATGCCAGGAAGGTCTACTCCTGCTGTAGCACGGCTCAAAATTCACCAAATTGAAGACTCATCCTGAAAAAAGATGGGGGGAGATCTTCATATTATTTGTTTACCACTTTGAAAAAGGCCCTATTTGGCAATATCGGAAATCCAGTCTGCAGCTCACTTAACAGGACAGCTTTGAAACTGTTTCTTGACATACATTTTAAAAGTTGGGAGAATCCAGACACAACGAGACTTTATTAATACTTAACATTTGATAAAATATTTTAAACATGCCTGGCGTGTTTAAAATGCTCATAAAGTGCTACCACACTGTGCTGGTTTCACCACACCATCTCCACCACTGGGTGCCATTATTTGGGGGTTTTTTTCCTTAAACAAGTTAAATCTTCTAATTACTAAGTTAGCAGCTCCAGGTCTGTGACATCCATTTGCAAGGCAGGGAAGGAGGAGACAATGTAATATACGAGAAAACAAATTCAGCCATTGTCCATATAACGAGAACATTACGTGGCTGGATACTTCCCAGACAACGGTCATATATGCCTTGCCTGGAGCCAGCTGATACTTACAGGCTTTACTTAGGAAGAGTTTACTCTCTGTTACCTCATTTTATCGTTGGTCCTATTAGATGGGTACCAACTACCTCTACTCGGCAGATGAGGAAGCTGAGGTCCAGGTCCATTAGGGATGTAGTGGGTACAGAACCAAGATAGGCCTGATGTCAAGGGGCAGAGGCCCTGGTCCTGGCCCTGGTCCTAATTTCTGGCTCATCAGTCGACCTTTCTGGGCCTTGTCTTCATCTCAGTGAGAGGCTGAGGCCCAGGGCAGGGTCATACGACTTCTTCACATCCCACAGGGGGTCCTCTTAGCCCCCTGGAAAGGAGACTGACTGCCTTTTCTTTCTCCCATGGAAGACCAGGAGAGCCATGATCTTGAGGCTCAGCTGAGCCTAAGGGGGGCCACACAGATCACCCCGGCAATGCACAATGTGATTATAGCATCTTCACCAAGCACCCAGGAGCCCTGGAAATCAGATATACACTTGTATTCATTCTCCAAAAAGTTTTTGAGCACAAACTGTGAACACCGCAGGGCTGCCATGGGGCCAAGCAGCCTGACTCCACTTCACCTTGTGACGCCAGCCGTGGAGCGTGGGTAAGTCACCTCTGTGGCCTCTGACCACAGTTTCCTCATCTGTAAAATGGGGCTAAAAATGACTACCTCAGAGGGTTGTTGTGAGGCCACAAGTCAAAGCATGCTCTCCAGGTGTTCTCTGGGCATGACTCAGGGGCCCACTGGGGAGTTCACGACACCCAAAACTGACCGCAAGGGGGAAAGTGTCAGGCGATGAGGGGGCAAGACAAACTTTCCCTGGGGGTTGGGAAGGCTTCCTGGTAGGCCCCCAGGAAAAGGTGGTATTTGCACCAAAGGAAAATTAATCCTGTTGAGTGACTGGAGCTGCCACCTGCCTCCAGAACTTCCATTTAGAACCTCGACAGCAGATTTCACGCAGGAGGGAACGTCAGGCTGACTCCACGTACCCAGAGGAGACACCCCAGCACATGTAGGGGAACTCTCCCCATCCTCTCTGTCAAATGACAGCTCCGTTTCATTCTTTGATTTGTTGGATAAACATTTCTCGAGCATCTGCTACATGCCAAGCATTGCTCTCAGTACCAGAGATACGTCAATGAGCAAAACAAACCCCTTGCTCTCAGAGCTTACATTCTTGTGGGAAACAGAGGGAAACTAAACAACAAACAAACAAACAAAGAAGGCTACATAAGGTCAGCGTGAGTGCTAAGAGGATCAATAAAACAGGGTGAGAAGGTAGAGAATGAATGGTGAGGAGAGGGTGGTGCAATCAGGCAAGTTTGTGAAGGGCTGATATCTAAGTGAGATCTGTAGGCAATGAAGAGAAGGATGTTCCAGGCCATTGGGGAAGAGCGAGTACAGGAGCCCTGCATGCTCACTTGGCAGAATATCAAACAGCAAGGAACCTGAGGAAGTAGAAGAAAGGGAGGTCAAAGGCACTTTGTGGGCAGGCCAGGCTGAGACAGTTACCCGCGGGGGATGGGAGCCCTTGCGAGTTTCTTGCAGCTGCTAGTGCAGAGCTGTGGCTGCAGGGAGGAGACTGGTGCTGAGCAAAGCAGAAATAGGGAGCCGGCCAGGAGGCCCTTGCACAGGTGACAGTGGCTTAGACCTGGGTGGAAGGGGAGACGAGGTCGGATTCTGGGTACGCTGAAAGGTAGAGCCAAGAGGGTTTGGGGATGAACAAGACCCCACCACCACCACGGCCACCCTCCCTCCCAGGCCCTCGCCTCAGTGGGCTCACCAAGCACCACCTGCAAGCCTGTTCATTCCGAACATGACTGGGGAAATAAGACCTTAAATGCTTCATTTGGGGTTTGGGGGTTTTTTGGTTTTTTCTGAAATAAAACCAAATGTAATCACTGTAAGAAAAGCCCCACCTCCAGGGCTCTGCTCCCTCAGGTAGAGGCAGGGATTAGAAGAGATTTGCAGACTGTGTTGACTCCCAATTTAGACGCTTTCCATAAATTAATTACAGAGGCAAAGCCGGGCGGGGGCCCGGGGCTGGTCCCAGGGCAGCTCTTCCCCCACCGCTTGGCTGCTCCCCGCCATGTCCTGGAAGCTGCCGGGCCTTCTGATGTCTGCCTGAAGTTCGGGGCTCAGTCCCTGCGGGCGACGCACCTTCACCACCAGGAGAGGACTTGGGAGAATGCTGGCACTTAGGACTTTCTCCTGAGGGCTATGGAGAGCCATGGAAGGTGGCAGACAGGGAAGGGACAGCACCAGATCGGCTTTCTAGAGGGGACTCCAGGAGAGTGGATTGCAGGAGGGGAGGCTGAAGGCCCAGAGATCCAGGTGGGGCCTCCAAGGAGGGGAGGAGAGGAGGGAAGAGGGGCCCAGTAAAGGTGAAGCAGCCCCTAATACGGACGCCCCTCCCTGGGTCACCCCTCCTCAGTTGCACCTCTGCCCACTAAGCCCAGGCCTCACGTCCTCGCCCAGGGCCCCAAGCTCCCGTTTGTGCAGGTTCTTGGGGCCCAGCTCAGGCCAGTGGCTTATTCCTGACTGGTTTTAGCCAAGGAAGACAGTTCTGTGCTGCAGCTGTGCTGTTTGTCCCTCCTCGTCACAGGTCAGGGTTTTGGCACCCGACAGCAGCACACAAGAAAGGGACCTCCGGAGGGGGTCTGTGGGGCCCCTGCTGAAACAGCTGAGCGAACCTCACCGGGAGGGCCAGGCCGAACCCCAAGCTCCTCTTGGGCCGCCCCTCGTCCAGCCCCTCGTCCAGCCGAGGCCTTTGAGCTGTGTGCCTGAGCTCCTCCCGCCCATCCCGCTCAAACCTGTTTCCTCGGTGGGACCTGCTGGTCCTGCCTGGTCATCACGCGTCGCACGTGGAGGACACGCCTCCTCGGGGAAGCTGCCCAGGCCTCGGGGATGGTGCTGACTGGTGGCGAGCCCGGAAGCCCAGCCCGGCTGCCTGGGGAGTCGGCACCCCTGAGACGTGGATGCAGCCGGAGAGCCCTGCAGAGTCAGGCGGAAGCCGGGTCGGAGCCGGAGACGGGCCGTCCTCCCCCGCACTCCTGCCGCCTGCTCCCCCCAGCTGCCTCTGGGGTCCTCGGCTAAGAGCCTGCTTCTGGGCAACCGACCAGGACATGGCGTCCATGCTTTCACTCAACCTTGTGGCTTCCCGGGCCCCATTGGAAGAACTGTCATGGACCACGCATGACTACACTAACACTAACAACAGCTGGTGAGCTAAAGAGGTTGGAAAAGTATCTCATGTTTTCAGAATTTGGGTCGGGCCGCACTCCGAGCCGTCCTGGGCCGCAGGTTGGATGTGCCTGAGACCATCCTCCTCGTCAGCTCCCTTACAAACTAGAATGATGCCTGCCAGGTCCCACACAACCTCTCCTGCAGGGGACCTTCCCAGTGGGAATGGCCACCCTGAGGTCCCCTGGCTCCTGATGGCCAGCCCGGGCTCCTGGGAGGCAGCCCCTCCCCTTGGCTCCAGCCTGCGGTGCCCACAGTTCAGTCTGCACCCAGAATTGTGCTGCCCCGTTGGCTCTTGGCTCTGCCCCCAACCCCACAGCCTCCCCAGGCCCCCATGGGCCCACCTGCAGATCGGAGGGTGCTGGGCTCTGGCCCAGTGTGAGCAGCGCTGCTGCTCCAGTCCCGGATCCCTGCTCCCTACCCACCCCAGCCCCCCTGCCCCACAACATCCCCACAATATCTGAGCTCATGAAGAAAAGAGGAGCCAGGCTCATTTCAGGAAGCACAGTTGTTCCCTGCTCACAGAACCAAGCACTCCGGCTGTTACAGCTCATTACGAACCCCAGCCAGGCCCCAAGAAGGATTAGGGAAACCGCCCTGTCAAAACCCCTGGCAGAAATAGGGCGCTCGGGCCGCAAATCCGACGGTCATCTGCTCCGGGGCCGCCACCCGAGCGCATTCCGGCGCTGCCGTGCCAGCGGGCACAGCTCACACCGGGCAATCGCCTCTGCTTGGCGGACAGACAAGTGGCCCGAGATGGCAGCCTTCGGACCCCTGTTCAGGACTTCTGGCAGCACCGCCGCTGGGGGAGCTTTGTTAGGCCAACTGAGTCCCGACAAGGAGAGGCTGGCTCCGCGCAACGCTCTGCCCAGTGACTCAGGAAGGCCATGTTCCCCTGCTGACCCTGTTTTCCCATTTGAACCATGAGGGTGGTGCCCACGCCTGCAGGGGTTCACACACTCATTAGCGAGTATCCACCACCCTGGCTGGGCGCTGAGGCCTCGGAAGAGGCTTGGATCCCACCCTGCCCTTGCTGGGCTATGGCTGCTAGTTCAGGGCGAGGTGTGTATGGTGAGGGCTGACGTTAGCATCCCAGGCACTAGGGCAGAAGCTGGTGCCCAACACCTGAGGTTGTGGGTGAATCGACAGCTGGAGATGTGACAGGGGGAGTCAGCAGGACTGGCTGGCGGCTTGGGTCGGGGCAGTCATGGGTATTGTGTCACTCTGACCTGGGTTGGAGGCCCCGCTCAAACGTGGTGACCTTGGGCCGGTCCTTCCACCTCTCTGAGCCTCAGTTTTTTCTACTTTAAAGGGAATCATAACTGTGCCCATTCTGTGGCCTGTGTGGTAGTGAAGGTCACAGAGTGAAGCCCGACACAGAGCTGGACTCAGTCTGGGTAGAGGTGGCTCCCCATGCCCCCGAGTCCCCCAGGCTAGACCCTCTGCTCTCCAGAAAAGCAGGCCAAGGGGCTGAATAAGGAACAGGTGGTTTCTTAGGCTGGATGCAGAGCTAGCAGGGTTGAAAGTCTAAGGGCGATCCGGGTCCACTGCTGAGCTGGAAGAACTGTGTGCCATGTCCCCTGCCCCGTCCCCCGCCATTCTGGTGAGTCTAGTCTCTGGAAAGCCTGTGGGGCAGGGCCAGCCCTGCCTTCCTTCCTTTGCTGGGGAGGCCCTGGCCCCTGGGCCCGTGGCTCCACACATTCACCCCATCCCAGGAGACGTGCCTTACTGAGAACTGAAACTAAAACACATTTCCCAGAGGCCCGGGCTGGCCAAGGGGGCCTAGCTGGGCCCTCTGCTACCCTCTGTGGCCAGAGCTCAGGGCCCTTGTGTGCCAGATGGGAGCCCAGGCAGGAGCCAAGATGGAAGCCACACTGAGCCTAGCTTGGTGCACATCATCAGGGAAGTTCCCCACTCTGGGCAACAGTTTCCTGGTAATGGGCAAGTGAGAGATCTCTGAGATCCCTTTACAAGTCATTACAGCCATTGTCCTCTGTGGCCCAGAGAGGTGAAGGGAGCCTAGGCAGAGCTGAGGCTAGAACCCAGGCATCCTGCCACCCAAGCTGGGGCACTAGGACCATGAGGATGAGCAGAGGGAGGACCCCGGTTAATGTGCTGTCAAGCTTGAGACAGGGAGGAGGAGCCAGGAGCTCAAGGCTCTGGGGTGCAGCCCCTAACTTCCCAGATAGGCTCCACCAACATGCCTCCCCTCTAAGCACTAGCTGGGGGCAGGCACTCTCATCAAAGAGGAGAAAACAGTCAGATGATTTAGATCAAATCCAGTTCTGTCCCCTACCAGCCTTGTGACCTTGAGCAAGTCACTTCACCTTTCTGCGTCTGTTTCCTCCTCTGTAAAATGGGGACCCTAAAATCGACCTCACTGGGATTTGCAGGAATTAAATGAACTCCTGTGTGTGCGTGTGTGCGTGCGTGTGTGCGTGCGTGTGTGTATGTTGTGTGAAGACCCTGGCATGAATCACTCACTCACTAAGGTCAAATACTCCCTATCCCTGGTGCCTCCTCATCTCTTCCACCTGTGTCATTTTCTGGCCTCTTCTTGCACTGCCCATCTCAGCTGCTACTACTCTCCCCTTTGGCATATGCCCATGTTTTCCAGCCTCCTGACATTTGCTCACGCTGTTCATCCTGCCCGGAATGCCTTTTCTCCCTCTCTTATTCCCACCATCCCACATCCTACTGCCGTCACTGTTCAGCTCCAAGGTCGCCTCCTCCAGGGAGCCTCTTTCGCAAGGAGCTCTCTCTGTGCCCTAGACAAGAACACAGATAACAGGAACACCACAAGGGGGCGCTCTCTGCCCACGCTGGCTGCTACCTTCCGCCTGGGTCAGACTCAAATTGGAGCATTTCTCCCCCACCCCGCAGTACACAAAAGTGCCCACTAGGTGGTAATAGAATGACAAATTCCCAGCGGAAATGAGCACGAAGGGAGGCCTACCGCCTGCCTCCTTCATTTCTTCAACAAATATTGACTGAGCGCTTGCCTTGTGCAAGACAGTTAGCACAACAATGGTAAACAAAGTAACAGGGTTCCAGCTCTCAAGGAGCTTATGTTCTAGTGGGGAAACGTGTGAGGGGCGAGAAGGAGGGAGACACACAAAAATAAGGAAAGAAAGCAAGAAAAACATGGGACAGAGGTGAAGACAGTACAGAAGCGCTGGGGCCAGCTTGCATCCAGATCTCTGAGTGAGCATGGTTTCAGTCAACAGTGGGATTGGTAATCAAAGCATGACTAGGATCTCAGCAACTGGCCACGCTGGAAGATTCCCTAACCCCTTGGTATTCAAAGTGCAGCCTGTGGCCCAGCACCTCAGTGCAGGTACCATAAAGGCTGATTCAGAATTAGGGGCACCTGCTCTGTGCCAAGTACTGGTGGGCACTTTTGTCTGTGTTGCCTCTGGCAGCACTTCCCCAGGGCCTAGGAGGCAGCCGCACTCTCCTTGTCTCCCACCCTGCAGCAGCCTCCCTGATCTTCAGGGGTCTCTGGGCCACATGCCCAGGCCGAGTCATTCCATACCTGAGTGCGTGTGGTGAGGGGTCTAGGATACAAGGTCAGCCGTGCGGTACTGCAGTGAGACTCTAGCCCAAAGGACCAAGGCTGGACTCTAGCCAAGGCTGAGGGGGACAGTGGAGAAGAGAGTGAGGAGGGTCCCCAGGACAGTGATCAGAGCTCAGGAGGGTAACTGGGTTGGCTCAGGCACTCGAGGTTCCAGATTCCAGAAGCTGGGAGTGGAAACAGTCTTAGAGATCAGGCAGAAGCCAGATGCCCAGATGCCCAAGGGCTGAGCAGCCCTCTCAGGCAGGCTGCCCTAGGCCAAGACCCCTGAGCACTCCATATTCCCTGACCAGGGCCTGGAGCAGGGGAGGGGCCTGCAGGCGGCAAGGACCCCAGCTGTGAGGAGTAAAGCCAGCAGGGCCAGGGAGATGGGCAGTGCCCGACATGGACTCGGATGTGGCTTGGGCCCATTTTCTTCCCTTGGCCAAAGGAGTGAGGTTGAAAGTCAATTCCATTCTGTCAGTATTTCCTGTGTACCCCACCAAGGCCCCAGCCCTGCACTCAATACATACCAACCACGGTGATATCAAAAGATTGTCCCCATCCTGTAGTTTTAAAACCAAGGATCGGACAGAAGAGCTTTGCCTATTGCCACCTGGCCAGTTTGTAGCCAAGACCCATCTGCTGAGCCAGCCGTGCTCTCACAACACCTCAGAAATGACACAGGCCACACGTACCTAACTTTCTGCTTCTAACAGAAGCAGATGTGTCCTCACCCACATTAGTGCACCATTGCTGCACAACAACAACAACACACTTATCAGCTTAAAACAACACCCCTTCGCTATCTCACATGTGACTGGTCACGTATACCAGATAGATGATGGCTCAGAGGAAGAAAACAAAGTAAAGTGCAGAAATAGACCTGAGTAGGCTCATATTTAGTGTGTTATGATAGGGGTCGACTTTCAAATTAGTGGGGAAAAAATGGATTATTTTCTAAAAAAGGTATTGAACAACCTGCTGGCTGTCAGAAAAAAAATAGAGATCAAAATCTCAGGAAAAAATTCTATCATAAAAGTACCAGGCCAAGGAAGCATGAGATAATTTTTAAAAAACTAAACCCTATGTGTAAAAGGCCTTTTTATGTGTGGCAGTTTTAAAACATGACCCTCCAATTCTTCTCTACTCCTCCCACCAAAAGGTGGGGTCTGTGCCCACTCCTAGAATCCGGGCTCTGGGACCGTGTGGCCAACGGAATAGGGCAGAAGCACTGCTTTCAGGCTCAGGCCTAAGAAACTGAGAGTTCCTCCTTTTGGTGCCCCGGAATGGCCCAGGCTTAGAGCCCAGGCTCCAGGCAGTGAGGAAGTGCAGGCCACATGCACAGGTCCTGCGCAGATATCCAGGCCAGCAGCCCAGCCGAGGGCCTAGCGGACAGCCAGCATAGATGACCAGACTTACAGATGAAGAAAGCTTCAGCTGACTCCAGTCCAACGTCATCTGACGACACTGTGTGAAAAAGAGCATGAAGGAGAATCCCTAGCTGAGCCCGGCCAAGCCCCAGAACTGTAAGAGATGATTTTAAAAAAAGGATCGTTGTTGCTTTAAGCCACTAAATTTTGGGATCATTCATTATACAGTAACAGGTAACTGATATACTATATGTGACCAAATCTAGAAGCCCTAAGAATAAAAAATTTTGGCATTAAAAATAATTTAAAAAATCATAAGACAACAAACTAGGGGAACGACCGACCATATTTGCAACTCATTTTACAGACAAAGGGCTAATTTCCTTATTGTACAAATAGTCGCTATAAATCACTAAGACGAAGATGCCCTGCTCATCTGAATAGGTAAAGGATATCAACACACAGTTTGGAGACAAGGAAATAGCCCTTAAATGAATAAAAAGTGCTCAACTTGACTCAAAAGAGAAATAAGTGCTTTCACACATTACTGGTGGGAATGCTAATTAACCAATGTCTATGCAAAGCATTTTATTGGTATCTATTAAAATTTATAGCGCACATATATTTTGAATCAGTAATTTGGCTTCGAGGAATTTACTTTACAAATGTATTTCCACGTGTACTAAATGACACCTGCCAAAGGCCTGTTGTTGTAGCACTATAATAGTAAAAGATGGAAACAACCTAAGTGTCCATTAATATGGGACTGTTCATAATTTGTGGTTCACTCCTGCAGTGAGCATGCCCCAGGCATCTGGCTGTCAGCTAAGCCCTGCACCGACAAAAAGAATGAGGCACTGCGAGGTGTACTGATGTGGAATGATCTCCAAGTTACACTGTTCAGTGAAAAACCTGGGTAATGTGAAATGTATATGCTACTTTTTATGTGAAAGATACATGTGTATTCTTATATATACATTGAACATCTCTGGAAAAATGTAACTGTCACTGGGGAGAGGACCTGAGTGGTGTGAGACAGGGTAGAAGAGAGATAATTTTCAGCTCACAACTCTGTGTACTTTTGAGAATTTGTATCTTGTGCATTTATTATCTATTCCAAAAATAAAGAAGACACTCACTTAAAAATAGTACTTGAATAACTAGTTAACCATTAAAGACAACCCTGCCTCAAACCATATGCCCCAAATGTTTTCAAATAAATTTAAGATTTAAGATTTAAATGTAAAAGTGAAATTATAAAAGTCCTACAAAAATGACTTTTCTTTCTGTCATTTGGGATTTTTGCATGCTCTAAATTTCAATCCCTTTGCTGGTGCTGTGGCCCTGACCCTCAGTCAGCTGCCCAGGTGTCTCCCATGCTGCCAGTCCACGCTGATGACTCTGGGTCAGCAGCTTCAGCCCCCAACCTCTCATTGACCTTCAGATGAACCCACCACTCTCCTGGGCTCCTTCATCTGAGCATCCCCCAGGCATCTGGAGCTCAATCCCTGCAGGGCTGAACTCAGC
>PVJL010014320.1:0-28510 GCA_004026885.1 Lyroderma lyra | reverse complement strand
ATGGATTAAAGACCTTCATATAAGACCTGCAACAATAAACTGTATAGAAGAAGACATTGGTACTGAACTTCTAGACCTAGGACTCAAGGAAGACTTCATGAACCTGTCCTCAAAGGCAAGGGAAGTAAAAGCAAAAATAAATGAATGGGACTATATCAAACTAAAAAGCTTCTGCACAGCAAAAGAAACCATCAACAAGATAAAGAGACAGCCAACTGAATGGGAGAAAATATTTGCCAATAACGCATCAGATAAGGGTCTAATATCTAAAATATATAAAGAACTAATAAGACTTAACAACAAAAAAACAAACAACCCAATTAGAAAGTGGGCAGAAGAACTAAACAGACATTCTCCCATGAAGAAATACAAATGGCCAGCACACATATGAAAAAATGCTCATCCTCATTAGCTATCAGGGAAATGCAAATTAAACCCACAATGAGATACCACCTTACACCTGTGAGAATGGCTATTATCAACAAGACAAGAAATAACAAGTGCTGGAGAGGATGTGGAGAAAAAGGAACCCTGGTACACTGCTGTTAGGAGTGCAAACTGGTACAACCACTGTGGAAGGCAGTGTGGAGGTTCCTCAGAAAATTGGGAATGGAGCTACCATTTGACCCAGCAATACCCCTTCTGGGGATTTACCCGAAAAACCTGAAAACCTTTGTCCGCAAAGACTTATGTACCCCAATGTTCATTGCAGCGCTGTTCACAGTGGCCAAAACATGGAAACAACCAAAGGTCCCTGCGACAGATGACTGGATAAAGAAGCTGTGGTACATATACACAATGGAATATTACTCAGCTGTAAGAAAAGATGAAATATTGCCATTTGCGACAAAATGGATGGACCAGGAGATCATCATGCTTAGTGAAATAAGCCAGACAGAAAAAAACAAAGAACTGCATGATTTCACTCATATGCGGAATATAAAACTGAAAGCAAAGAAAAAAAGAAATGAACAAACAAATAACCCATGGACACAATCAATAGTTTAATGTTTATTTGGGGACGAGTGTGTTAGGGTGGGGAGAAAGGAGAGGGAGTGGGAGAGGAGGGGGGGAAGCAAAATATAAGGTGATGGAAAGAGAAGTCACATTAGGTGGTGAACTTTTTATACATCAAGTTTGACAATGCATTGTAGAATTGTATGCCTGAAACCTATGTAATCCAGGAGTCCCCTGATGGTGTAGTGGCTTAAGGCTTCAGCGTTGGCACTGTCAGTGCTGCGGCCTGGGTTCGATTCCCAGTCAGTCAGGGAGCTACCCACATACCAAAAAGCAAAAAAAAAAAAAAAAAAAAAAACCTATGTAATCCTTGCTAACAGATATCACCCCAATAAGTCTAACAATAAAAATGAATTAAAAATAAATAAATAAAAGGTGATTAAAGAACATACAATGAAGAATGAAAAAAAATAAATGACATATGAGACCATATGCATTTAATTGATATTTTTATAGCATTTCACCTGAAAGCAGCAGAATATACGTATATTTCAAGTGAACTTGGGACATTTTTCAAGATAGATCACATGTTAGGACACAAAACAAGTCTCAGTAAATGAAAGAAGATTAAAATAATAGCAAGCATCTTTCTTGACCATGATAAAAACTAACAATCAAATTTTAAAAATTAAGACACACAAACACTTGGAGGTAAATAACATGTACCTATACAATGAATGGTTAACAATGAAATCAAGGAAAAAATCAAAAGTTGTTTTGAGAAAACAAAAATGGAAAAAAAAATGACCACAAATCTATGGCACACAATGAAAGCAGATCTAAGAAAAATATTTATAGCAATGCAGGGCTACCTCAAGAAACAAAAATAAGCTCAAATAAGCAATCTAACTATAACTATACTCATAGAAAACAGCAAACAAAACCCAAAATGAGTAAAACAGAATAATTATAATAAAGATTAGAGCAAAAACAGACAAAATAGAGGGAACAAAATTTATGAAATCAAGAGCTGATTTTTTGAAAAGATAAACAAATTGATAAAAATTTAGTGAGACTCATTCATAAAAAAGAAAGATGACACAAATACATATAATCATAAATTAAAGGGGATAAGTGGCAACAAACACCACAGAAATACAAAAAAAATAAGAAAATTCTATAAGCAATTATAGTATTATACCAACAAACTGGCCAATCTGGAAGAAAGAGCTAAATTTCTAGAAGCATACAGTCTTTTCAAGGCTGACTCAAGAAGAAACAGAAAATCTAAACTGTCCAATTACTATTAATGAAATTAAATTCGTTAATCAGTAAGATTTCAATACACAAAAGTCCTGGACCACAGGTCTTCAGAGTTGAATCCTGCCAAACATTCAAAAATAAATTAACACCTGTTTTTCTCAAACCAATTAAAAAAATTTAAGAGAGGAGGAAGCTCCCGAGCTCGTTCTGTAAAGCCATCAATACCTGGATTCCAAAACCAAAGCTATTACTATCTATATATATAACCCTGATGAACATACTCCTATAATTTTCAGCAAAGTATTAGCAAACTGAATTCAGAAATGCATTAAAAATATCATGCACTGTGATCAAGTGGGATTTAGTGCTGATATGCAAGGATCGTTCAATAACCACAAATGAATTAACATAATACACCACTTAAACAAAATGAAAAATAAAATGATGTAATCATATCCATGATGCAGAAAAAGCATTTGTCAAAATTCACCATCTCTTAACTTACAACTGCCTATGCATCTGTCCCCTTATGCATTCCCCATGACATCCTAAGGCAGGAGCTATGTGTGGAGGCCACGAGGGCATAGAATACCTCACATCACCCTGTATGGCCCCGGAGGATGGCTGGTTAGTCAATAACGGATAAGATTCCTCAAGGAAGGAACAACGTAAGACAGGCACAATTGCATAGGGGTCATCAGGAAAGAGCTTGGGCTATACAGAGGTGAGGCACAGCCCCTCACCCGCGATGAAGCTAATCATTTACCATCTGGCTGCCTTGTGTCCCACGCTGCTCTAATGGTGACCTGAAATAACAATATCACTCATGCTCCAACAAGAATGATTTAGGTACTGAGTCAAACCCCTAGGGTAGTTTCGGTACACTGAGTCCTTGGAGCTATATGTTCTTATAGAAATACAATACACGCTGAAACACAATGGGGACTTTTGGAAAAATGCAGTCTCCTAGGCAATGTTATGCACAGACCATGGAATAACCAGTTTCACTTCCTTGTATGCCCACCAATAAAAGCTATGCATTGGCTCAATTCGGGGCTGTTTTAGTCAATGAGGCTGAAATCCCTTGACCCCGCTTGAAACTTATTTTTGGCTACTGTCTTTCATTACTTTGTGCCACCCTTCCTGTTTTCCAACTGCCCATGCCATGCGGGATGCGGCAATCATCCAACTATGATAAAACTTCCAGCAAAGTGAGAATAGTAAGGACATATCTCAACATAATAAAGGCCATATATGTGAAACCTACAAGTATTAATATCTTACTCAAAAGGAAAAGCTAAAAGTGTTCCCCTAAAGATTAAGAACAAGGTAAGGATGTTCACTTTCACCATTTTTATTCAACATAACACTTGTAGCCCTTGGCACTGCAAGTAAACATGAAAAAATGTAAAAGACATTGAAATTGGAAATGAAGTAAAACTGTTATTTACAGATGACATTATATATATAATGTCAAACTTGTCTTGTGTATAGAAATATAACCAATTTCTGAATATTAATTTTATATCCTACTCCTTTACTGAATATGTTTGATAAAGTTATGACACCTTACTGTGTTGTTTTTACAGTACTGACAATGTAAGTACACAGTGGCAAGTTTGGAAACTTAATTGTCAGATTTTGGGTATGATGATGCCTCTGATGGCCATTCCAGAAAAAGAGACCCAAAATTCCTTTGAAGGGTGGACTAGCTGCTGGCATTGATGCATAGCTTCCCAAGGGAAGTACTTTGAAATTGACCATAATGATATTCAGCAGTTAGGTATGTACACTTTTTCTAGGATGAGTTTGTGAAATTAGTTGTCCAATCTCATATATATATATATATATATATATATATATATATATATATATATATATATATATTATATAATATAATATATAATATATATATTATATATTATATATAATATATATATAATATATATATATAATATATATAATATATATAGAGAGAGAAAGAGATAGAGACAGAGAGAGAGTGAAAGAGAGAGAGAGAACCTTAAAGATACAATAAAATACTATTATAACTGATAAATATATTCAATGAAGTAACAGGATATATTAAGAAATTGGTTGTATTTTTAAACACCAGTGAAAAATATCATAAATAGAAATTAAGAAAACAATCCAATTTACAATTGCATCAAAAAAATACCAAAGAATGAATTTTACCAAGTAGGTACAAGACTGTACTAGGAAATCTGTAAAACACTAAAACAAATTGAAGAAAAAGAATATATATGAAAATATATACTATGCTCAATGATAATAAGAATTAACATTGTTAAAATGTTTATACTGCTCAAAGCAATCTGTACATTCAATGCAATCCCTGTAAAAATGCTAATGGCACTTTTTACAGAATTAGAACAGATAATCTTATAATTTATATTAAACCACAAAAGACCTTGAATAGCCAGAGTAATGTTGAGAAATAGATATAAATTGGAAGTATCATGCTGCTTAATATCAAACTATACTTCATGGTTATAGTAATCTAAACAGCATGATGCTGGCAAAAAAATAAAAACACAGACCAAAGAAACAGAACAGAAAGCCCAGAAATAAATCAACACCTAAATGGTCATTTAATCTATAACAATGGAAGCAAAAACATACATTACAGTAAATATAATGCATTCAACAAATGGTGCTGTGAAAACTGGACAGATACATGCAAAAAATGAAACTAAACCCCCTTCTTATACCATATACAAAAATAAACTCACAATACATTAAAGACTTAATTGTAAGACCTGAAACCATAAAACTCCTAGAAGAAAACATAGGCAGTAAACTCTGAAAAATTACCACTAGTAATATTTTTAGAGATACATATGCTCAGGTAAGGGAAATAAAGGAAAAAATAAACAAATGAGAAAATTTTGCACAACCAAAGAAATCCAGAAAACATAAAGACATTCTACTGAATGGGACAAAATATTCACCACTGATATATTTGATAAAGGGTTAATATTCAAAATCTATAAATCATGTAACTCAATACCAAACAAAGGAAGCAATTCAATTAAAACTGCAGAAAAACTGTATAGACATTTCTCCAAAGAGAACATACACATAGCCAATAGACATATTAAAAGATGTTCAATATCAATGTTACTAATTATCAGAGTAACACACATTAAATCCACAATAAGATATCACCTCAGATCTGTCAGGATGGCCATTATCATTTAATTAACAAACACCAAGTGTTTGTGAGGACGTAGAGTAAAGGAAACACTTGTGTACTACTGGTGGGATTCCAAATTAGTGCAGCCACTATGGAAAACAGTATGGAGGTATTTCAAAAAATTAAAAATAAAGCTATTTTATGACCCAGCAATTCCAAAACATGAATTAAAAATATATATGCATTTCTATGTTCACTGCAGTGCTATTTACAATAGTCAATACATGGAAACAACCAAAATGCCCATTAATAGATAAATCAGTAAAGAAATTGTGGTATACTTATAAAATGGAATATTACTCTGCCATAAGAATGAAATATTATAATACCATTTGTGACAGCATGAATGGTTACTAGATGGGAGTGTTGTTGGGGTCTGGGTGAGAAAGGTGAAAGGATTACAAAGCACAAATTGATAGTTACAGGAGAGCTTCATGGATGTAAATTACAGTACGGGGAATAAAGTAAATACTATTGTAAAAATCTGTGTAGAGTGTCAGATGGGAAGTAGATTTACTGAAGGATTGCTTCATGAATTATATACATGTCAAACCAATACACTATACAGCTGAAAATAATATAAAATAATAATGATTGTCAAATATAATTTAAAGAATAGTCAAGGGATGTGTAGTACAGCATGAAGAATACAGTCAATAATTTCCTAATAACTATATACAGTGCCAGGTGGGTAGTAGACTTTTTGGGATTATCGCTTTGTGAGTCATGTAAATGTCTGGTCACTGTGTTGTTCTGTATGCTTGAATTTCATATAAGATAAATTTAAAAATATAAAATACAACATGGTGCATAAAAACATGCTTTGCCAAGTATAAAATGTTTTTCAGCTATGAATACAGTAGCATTAATGCCTTTAAAATAACTTCAGGAAACTTCTGCTTCCAGTAATGACAATCTACTGATTTTTAGGGCCACATTATCACTTTCCTGGGCTCCAGGCACTTTTGCCTTCATAAACTCTTTAGCATAAAATGTTAGATATTATATTTTATGTCTGAAAAATTACAAAGATAGATATATTCATATTTCATATTAAATATGTTCTTTAACTTAAATTTAATTTATTCTTTATATTGTAAAAGAAATTTAAACCTTTCTGTAGGCTCCTGAAAGTACTGTGAGCGTTTGGCATGGTGTCTACTGACTAAGTCAATCCTTCTAATTTAGACCAACTTTTCATATGAGAACAACAAAAAAGTTGTTCAAAATATAACATTCATTTTAAGACACTGGACATCAAATAAGGAAAAGAGGAATTAGAGATCAAAACCAAGAAAAGAGAGAAGCCCAGAGAGGTCAATCCAATGTTTCCTCTCAACGTATTTCTTAATTCCAGGAATGTAGCTGGGGGAATAAGAAGTTGAGCAGAGTTTACAACTGCAAGATTTCGGGGAACACAATTAAAATTCAGGGCCCATCAAAGAGGTGTGTTTCTGGTAAAACCCCTGGTTCGGGTTTAGGATTGTAAAGGGCAACATTTTAAGTTTAACTTCAACTAAAAATAACTTAGTGTTTATGGAGACTGAAGCCTAAAAATTAGTAATTTTAATACCTGATTGGATTAACCTATCCTGGGATTCTTTGTGCTTTTAGATGGTTAGTGCATGCCAAAAACAAATGTAAATTATCTCTGAAGAAAGATAATATCATCTAAAGTATCATATTAGTTTTACAATTTATCACATTTGGTCATTCAGTCAAAAATAAGCAGGCATAGGAAGAGTTAAGACCACATAATCAAAAACAAAGGTAAACCAAATATAACAAGAACAACAATAAAACAACAAAAACCACACAAAGGTTTCAGATAATGAATTAGTGACTTTAAAATAGCTATGATTTATATGTTTAAAACTTAAAATGTCCACAAATGTTTTGTTTTGTTTTTGTATGTGGGTAGTTCCCTGGCTGGGAATCGAACCCAGGCCACAGTGTGGACAGCGCCAGCGCCAAAGCCTTAAGCTACTACACCACCAGGGAACTCCCAAAATGTCCACAAATGTGGTGGTTTGTTCTAGACTGAAGATGAATTACAGAAATCTACGTGAATATGCAGTGAGACATTTTTCATTTTGGAACATTTGCCACACCCATCCCATGTATGTGGAACTTAACAGTTGACAAGCTACCAAAGGATCCAGTGTGAGATGATGCCATCCATGTAAAATTTCATTTTCCGCATATCCTTATGACTTCCTTGAACATTTAGAATTCCATGTTCCTTTTCAGGTGTACACTATAGTCCTCATTTTTATAAGCCCATCTCTAAAGTTTAGAACTTATGATCATTTGGAAAACCTTGGGCTTTGATTTTTCTTTCCATGCACACATGAACAATAAACAAGATTATGAGGCTATGCCATGTCTATTTAAGAAATTGAACTATTTTTTTAAAAGGAGTTCTTGAATAGCCTTTTGTTATACCTACCCTCCTACAAATAATATTCTAATTACAAATGAGTCATATCTCTTAATTAAAGCTTCTCCAAGAGATTCTTTTCATTAAAGTAGTATATTAGCAGTTAGTTTACATTTGTGCATAATACTTGATACAATTATTTTTATTTAATCTTTGTCTAAAATGTAAACATTGCATAGATTTAGATTAATCCTATCCCTAAATAATCTAATTTGACAAAGCTTCATTCTTAAAAAAGTCAATTCTGACTATCTGTTCTCCTGAATTTCTCTAACTGGCCTTTTAACAAAACAGATACTATAAAAATATTTCAGCAGGGTCTGTAAATGAAAGGGAAGTATTTTGAGACCTGTTTCAATTATTCTTCTAAAAAAGACTACTCATGTCTGAACAAATGCAATTTGTTTTCTAAACAAGCCCAGGTATGACCTAGAGTATTAGAAAGAAATTAAGAAGAGTGAGGGTTGGAGAGAGAAAGACAGAGAGTGTGTGTGTGTGTGTGTGTGTGTGTGTGTGTGTGTGTGAGAGAGAGAGAGAGAGAGAGAGAGAGAGATGTTTAAAATACTTACTTCAGAGGCAGTTTCAACTGACTTTAATGAAACTATTTCCCAATTTAGCAAAGGACAAAAAAGTGTTACCAGCAATGTTTTTCTTTTTTCTTCCCTTTCTTTCCCTTACCTCTCCCTTTTCTATTTACTTCTTTTCCCTGGATGTTCAGTTCTTCCCCATTAAAATACTGTTGTTTTCAATAATCCTGCTGCTTTCTGAATTATTCCCTTTTGCTGTCTTGTGTGGTCTTTGATGGAAATATGTTTAGACCTAAGATGTATTTTTATGGTGACTTTAGTTCCCTCACAAGAGCCTCACTTATTTTCCCATGGAATACAACATGGGAGCCACATACCATTCTAATTCAGAAGGGAGTTATACCATTAATTCAGGAAATATTGTATTTTCTGACTTGTTATGTGTTATAAATAATATGTAATCACATTTCTGAAAGTATGCTCAAATCCATTATTAACTGAATATTATAGAATTCAGCTCACTTGCCTGTATTTTGATGAAAATGACCAAGAAATTAGTAGCCTTTTACTGAATACCACCTATATAAATTCACATTAATAAATAATAAGAGATTTAGAAGAAAGCACAGCAAAGGGTATTGTCTTTAAATAGATTTATAAACATCTGGAAAAGAATGAATATAAGACACCTGACAATTAAGGTCACAAACTTGCCACCATGCACTTACATTGGCCACCCCGTACAAAGAACTTTATAAGGTTTCATAACCTTGGAACATCTGTATTTCATATCTATGTTCATGTTGACATGTGGCAGTGTCTTGTTTAGTGGCATTCATTATTGTTGTTGAGTGTTTTTATGTGCTATTGTGAGAATGTTGGAGCTGGAGTTACAGCCACAAACAAACATTAAATTTCTTATTAAACTTGTTAAGGGTAGAAGTGAAATTAGGAACATGTGTGTCCAAATTAATGAGGTTAACACCATGAAGAAAACGACTGTGTACAAATGGATTAAAATTTTTTCTGAGGGTAGAGAAAGCATTACTGATGAAGAGAGGTCAGAATGACCACTAAGGAGCAGAACTGATAAAAACATTACAAAAGTTCATTGAGTTGTGAGTCAAAATAAATGGCTCACTATGAGAGGCACATCACACCAAGTAAAGATCAATAGAGTAACAGTTAAGAAAATCTTAACTTAAAATCTTTGCATGAGAAAGGTGTGTGTGAATGGTCCTGAAGGAGCTCAATCATGAACAAAAACAAAGGAAAGTAAAAGTTTGCTAAGATCTTTTGGAGAGGCAAAATGATGTTTTGGGCCATGTTATCACTGCTGATGAAATATGGGTGTGCCAATATGACCATGAAACAAAGCATCAAAGTGCACAATGGAAGTTGGCTATTCTCCCTGACCAAAAATGTTCAGTCAGTCCAAATCAAGAGTTAAAACAGTGTTGCTAAACTTTTTTGATATCAGAGGATTGTTCATTATGAATTTGGACCAGATGGAAAAACAGCCAATTAAGTTCACTATTTGGAAGTGCTGAAACAGCTGTACAAGAAAGTTTGGTGAAAACACCTGAACTTCTCACCAACAATCTTGGCTCTTGCATCACTACAATGCACTTGCTCACATGACACTATCTGTGAGGGAGTTTTCAGCCAGTACAAAAATAACTGTATTGCAGCACCCTCTCTATTCAGCTGATTTGGCTTCCAATTACTTTTTTCTTTACCCAAAGATAAGGAATATATTGAAAGGA
This sequence comes from Lyroderma lyra, assembly GCA_004026885.1. NCBI lineage: Eukaryota > Metazoa > Chordata > Mammalia > Chiroptera > Megadermatidae > Lyroderma > Lyroderma lyra. Next base: position 18,340 of record PVJL010014320.1, on the reverse strand, counting down.
AGACATTTTGATGACAATCAGGACATTAAGGGTAGTACAATGACAGCTCTGGTGGCCATTCCAGAATAAGAGTTTCAAAATTGCTTTGAAGGGTGGACTAGGCATTTGTGCCAGTGCATAGCTTCCCAAGGAGAGTACTTTGAAGGTGACCATAGTATATTCAACAATGAGGTATGTAGCCCTTTTTTTTAGGATGAGTTCATGAACTTAATTGACAGATCTCATATTTGAGAAAATGCTATGAGACCTCTTTTCTGCTCCATACTTGTAACATATCTTTTTTGCTCCCACTATGTTTAATATAGTGCCTGGTGTATTTTTACCACTCAAAAAGAGATGTTAAACACATTAAAGGAATAAATTATTGTGGGTACTAATTTGACATTAAGCCACACATTCCTCCAGGAAAGAGCTCATCCAGGAAAAGCTCGTACAGCTAACAAAGAGGCAGTGAATTTTAATGGTTCACTGATCATTAACTCATCAGTAAGTTGTAGGCTTTGATGAAGTCATTTATTGTTCATGTGATAAAACCTATGAACACTCACTCCCCCAAAATGCATAAATATAATACATGTATAGCCTAACTTTTGAGTAATATTTAGTCTTCCTATCAATCTCCTAAATGTTTATAATCCCCTGATTACAAACCTGTAGTTTACTAGCTGTCTATTTGGAGTCAGTTATGGTATGCAGCATACATTAGATGCTATGAAAGCCACAAAGGAGAAGTACATATCCCAACCTGGTGATTGAGAGCAGGTTTCCTGAAGAGGTGAAGACTGAAGTATGAGCAGAATAGTAATACTAACAACATTTTATAATATTTTTCATGTATAAGATGTCTCTATGTATAATACAACCCCCACTTTTCTAACCCAATATTAAGAAACCCTCTCAACCAGTTACTCCCATGAATAAGACAACTCCCCATTTTTGGTCTAACAATTTTAAACAAAACTATGATCTTATACAAAGAAAAATATGGTACATGACACTTTTCAGGGAGGCATTTCTTGTCTACCTTTTTGAAAATAACATCCCATTCTCTATCTTGGTAGTCTTCCTCTATTTTCATTGAACTTGTCATAATCTGTAACTGTGTTATTTGTTTTATTTACATATTCATTATTAATCCCCCCACTGAAATGTAAGTGCCTTGAGCGTAAGTGAATTCGGCCTCTTATGTTTACTGCTATATCCTCAGTACTTGAAACAATGCTAACAGATTCTCAATTATTTACTGAATGAATAAGGGCTTTCTAAGCATATGGAACAGCTTGAGCTAAAGCACAGAGGCATGAGAGTACATGAAGACCATGAGCAATTCCGTGTACTTATAGGATAAAATGTAAGATTGAAAGTGATGACAGATAAAAATGGAAGAGGAAAGTAGTGTACATGTCACCAAGGACCATGTTAGGGCAGTTAAATTCTGTGATTACACTGTGGAGGGAGAATCTATACAATCATTCATGAATAAAAGATCTAATTTTCAGGAGAATGAGCTGGTAATCAGGTGGGGAAGGAAACAAAACAGGATAAAAAAATCCAATACAGTGTGACTTAGGATATTCTGTCATGGGAACCCCATAATTGCTTCTTGCCTTTGACTCTGATTTGAGGCTCTAACTATGAGCTAGTATTTTGGACTTAAGCTCTGTTAATAAGAATAATGACAACTGTGCTAAAAGTAATAGTTGAGCCAGCCACTGTGCCAAGCTGTGTAAATAGATTTTGTAATTTCATTCTTACGACGAGCTTATGAAGGAGGTGTTATTACAGCATATCATGTGGCTTAACAAAGGACATTGAGACTAGCTAAAGCAATTTCTTTAATGTCACACTTCAATGAGTAAGTATTTGAAACTAAGCAGCTTGAGTTAAGAGGCTATAATTGGCAATCTCTACTGCTTCCCTACTACTAGGCATCTGTATTTACCCTCAAGCTCTGCCTCTGGTCTTGGACAGACTCAGTAAGTACTACATCACTGGACTCCTTGTTCTTAATTTACTTCCTCAGTGCCCTAACACTGAATCACAGGCTTATATTGCCAATTTCTGCTTTGATCTGTGATAAAACGACATCACACAAAGAATAAACAGATCCCTAATGACATTCAATACTGAATTCTCTAGAGGTAATTTGAATGAAATAGAAATGATCTGGGCCAAACTTGCTTTCGAATTTGTATTGATGTAATGTTAAGTTAATTTTTGACAGAACCAATATCTTTGATTAGCTTGGTCTAGAAGAGGCCTTTTCTGTTAAAGAAAATACTGGTCTGTATCAGGCAAAGTAAGAACTGAAAAGTCTATGAAAAAGCCATATGAATCAGCCTGCATTGGCAATTACTACTTAAGGAGGTAAATATGATAATAATCATGAACACTTCTGCTTACTATATGCCACATACATTTTATAGCGTATTTTATGTATTAACTTATTTAGTCCATATTATCCATTATGAGGTATGTAACATTATTATCTTCATTTTACAGAAGAAGAAACTAAAGTACAAAAACATAGGTATTTAAATTACTCAATAAATTACTCAAAGAAAAAAGCTAGTAATAATAAGTTACCAATTTATATTCAACTAGACTTTGAATCTAGGTAAGTCTGGCTCTAAATCTTATTCTCTTAACTAGGCAGGCTGTTTTTTGTAAATTAGTTTTATTATGTGCAACATATTTAAATTAAGAAACGTGTATTGAATGCCTATGTTGTGCACAACATACTGCTTGTAACTGAATTAATGTGCCTGCACATAATACAAAAGATGATAGAGGCTCTAACTAGGGCACTGGAAAAAGGTTTGGAACAGTGGGAGAGTTATAAATTATATTTTAAAAATAAAATTAGAATTTAGTGACATTATGGATTGCATATGGTTGGGGGTATGTTTGAAAAATGGTTGAGTGAGAGAGGAATAAAAAATAACTTGAAAATTGTTAGCATATTTGAGTAGGAAAATTGTCATTGAATTATTTAAGATGACTAGGGGCCATTTGGAAGTCATGTTTGAAGCCCAGAAAAGAGATGAAGACTAGAAGTGTGAAAGAAAATATGCTCATTAGGTGGGGATAATAGCGAAAGAAGATAAAAAAGTCAAGGAGAAAACTTTGAGAAACCTATACAATTAAGAATTAAACAGAATAGAATAAACCAGTGAAAAAGATTGAAAAGGAGTAGACAAAGATTTAAGGGGTGACTGAATTCTGAAAAACAGAATTGTATAAATCTAGGGAGTAGTAAATGCTGAGCATTGTTGGATGTTTTACAATGATCTTTGGACTGAATATTGAGAGGAGGCCTTGGGATCCACAATTATGAAAACACTATCTTCATGAGCACATTGTTCATGGTGAGGGCAAAAGCTAGACTGCAGGGGTAAAGAAGTGAGCATATAATAAAAGGAGGCAGGAAAGAAATTAAAGAAAATGAATGGAAGCTGTAGAGTTGTATGGACTTTTTTTATTTTAGGGTAAGAGGACTTGAGTTAGAACACATGCCTGGGCCAAGGGGTGTTAAGTTCTGAGAGAATGAAGAATAAAGAAAGTAATAGTGAGAGAAAGAGGAATATTATGAAGAAAATGAGAGATCAGAAGCACAAAGCAAGGTTTAACTTCATAGGTATGGAGGGCTATATTTATCTTGGAGAAAAAAACCTAAATTAAAAAGTTAAGGAGTTCAAATAGTATGTATATGTATATGTGTTCATGTGTGTGTGTGTGTGTGTGTGTGTGTGTGTGTGTATTAGTGCAGCAGGAGGAAAAAACATTAGCTAGAAATGAGAGGACACAGAATGCCTCTGGCATTTTAAAAATTGTTTGAGAAAAAAATTAAAATAACTGAATGTGAAATTGTAGTATTTTAAAATGATATTCTTCAGAATATTATTTAGAAGTTAATGAGATAAATATTTCTAAGGCAAATACATTAGTAAAATAAAGTAGTTTTTTACATTATATATGAGAATATCAAAGACTCAGAATTTCTGTAGTAGTTACCTACTTTTGTTGATTTAGCATTTCCCACTTATTTATCCATAGTCATTTCTTCATAGCAAGTATTAATATTCCCCATCACTAGTGATGCAATAAACACTGTTTGGAAAATGCTGGCATAAAGGATTGACAAGATAAATCAAAGAACTGATGAGGAATGGGAGGACAAGATCCAAAATGGTGACAAGAGAGGGAGATTCCTGAAACCTCTCCTTGAAGTACAATTGAAGAACCAAGATCCAAAACAGGAAACCCTTAGTGGCACAGTCTCATCGGAGATATCTAAACATCACAAGAAAACACCTGAAGGTCAGACAAAGGGGGAGGGATGGGATAGGAGAGATGCAGTGGAGTGAAGATACAACTGTGAAAGGCAAACTGCGACCCAACCAGGAGCCAACAGGGAAATATGAGGGATCCAGAGGACACTGGCCAAGAAGGAACATGATCCTTAGTGGATTTGGGGGCCGAGTGGTAACAAGAGTGGAGACAAGAGTGGTTGAAACTCTGTGATACCGTGAACAATTTGGACAAAGCAGCAGCACTAGGGCTTCAGCTGGAGTGCCATGCTCTGGGTGGGTCAGAGGCTGAACAAAGCATCTGAACTGCCCTGAGCAAGAATAGGGCCTCCTGCTGCAGTGTACCAGGACCACAGGTTGGCTCTGGGTGAGTTTAAAACAGAGAGACAGCTGCCATGGAAATGTTGAACACAATAAAACATGTTCCAGGGTGAAATGTAGGATCAGGAAAAAGGAGAAAGGAAAGAGGCTGACCAACATGATCCCACTCCCAACTTGCCTAGTGCTGGCCACCTGGGCTTCCCTGACAAACACACTAGTTTTCCAGCAGAGTCAGAATGAGGGGAGCTACTACAGAAAACAAACTAGTTACAGACCACACTGCCTCCAAATCCAGGCAGAAACCAGAGACACTGAGCCTGGCTGCTTCTGCTAACTCTCTCCCAAAGCTCCCCCACTCCCTCAAATGCTACCTAGTGTCTATTCTACAGCCTGCTAGAAACTGGAAGTGGAGCTCAGAAAAAGTTCAAAACATAGGCACAGTAGCAATTCCCTGCACTGATCTCAGAGGCAAAGCACACTATTATCACCACATTTTCTGAAAAAGGCGATACATCTACACCAAGGTGACTGAATCAAAAAAAGAAAGCCCACCTTGCAGGAACTCCCCCAGAAATAAGAGTTTGAATAATCAGGAGAAAAATATTGGAAGACACTAAAGTGATATCAACTGGAAAGAGAAAGGAAGGAAGGAAGGAAGGAAGGAAGGAAGGAAGGAAGGAAGGAAGGAAGTAAGGCAGACAGACTTTTTATAAGTGCCACAGATAAACATATCAAATAAAATGAGTACCTTAGGATTCAAAGATGCTCAGAAAGAAAATGAAAAATGTCTAGGAGAAAAACCCCTATACATCTGAAAATATATGATCTAAGTGACACAGAAAACGAGGCTGCAGTTCTTAAGATGCTCAGAGAGCTGAAGCAATGTTGGCAGAGGACCAAGATCCAGATAGATAATATCAGCAACAAAATCTGTGAACAAAAGTAACATTTTAACAAAAAAATTGAAAATATTACAATCAATACTTTTATGTTTGTTTGGGGCAAGTGGGGAGGGGGTGGGAGAAGGGGGAGCAGGTGGGAGAGGAGGGAGGGGGACCCAAATATATGGTGATGGAAAGAGATCTCACATTAGGTGGTGAACTTATTGTACAACAAATTGACAATGCACTGTAGAATTGTTCAACTGGAAGCTATGTAAATCTTGCTAACAAATGTCACCCCAATAAGTCTAACAATAAAAAAGAACCTTAAAAAAAGAAAATATTACAAAAGAATCAAATAAAAACTCAAGAGATAAACAATGCAATAAAAGAACTGAGATATGAACTACCATAGGAAACAGGACCAACCAGAAGAAGGAAATAATTAGTGACACCCAAGATTGGAACATGGAAACAACACAGAAATAAAAAGATAGGGACTTCAGAGTCAAAAGAATTGAAAGAACTCTATAAGAACTATCTGACTGCATTAGAAAGAACAACATTAGAATAATAATCATAATAGAAGAAGGTGCAGAACAGAACTCTACAAAGGTCTGGAAAGATCTGGAACCCCAAATTCAATAAGAAAATAGGTCCCCTAACTACCTGAACCCCTGCAGATTTTCTCCAAGGATCATTATAATATATAATATATAATATATATATTATATATTATAATGAACATATAATAAACAAAACAAAACAAAAAAAAAAGGGAGAGACAATTTGCAAGGCAGTCAGGGGAAAAAATCTATAAGCTTTAAAGGAAAACCCATTGAGCTCTCATCAGACTTCTCAGCAGAACCTGTATAAACCAGGAGAAAGTGGAATCAAATATGCAAAATATTAAAAGAGAGAAATTTTTAGCCTAGAATAATTTATCCAACAAAATTATCCTTTAGATATGAAGAAGGAATAAAGGCCTTTTCAGACATACAGAAGTTGATGAAATTCTCCAGCTTGAGGCTGGCATTTCATGGAATACTGAAAGACGCCATTTGACATGAAAAGAAATCAAAATAAATGGGGAAGAGTTGGGACAACAAATAAGATTAAAAAGTAAGGAAGAGATGGCCATAGGAAATTCTCACAATTCAATCATCACCCTAAATGTAAATGGAATGAACTCACCAATAAGAAGGCACAAAGTAGCAGACTGGATGGAAAAACAAAATCCATCCATATGCTGTTTCAAAGAGATGCACCTCAGTCATAAGGACAAATACAGACTCAGAGCGAAATGATGGAAAACAGTACTCCAAGCAAATCGCATTCAGTGAAAAGCAAAAGTTGTCATACTAGTATCTGAGGAAACAAACTTTAGAATAAAAATGGTAACAAGAGACGAAGGTGGATATTTCATAGTGATAAGAGGGACAATTAAAAAAAACAAGAAGACAAGGCACTGATTAATATATATACACCCAATCAGGAAGCACCAAAACTACAACTACTAACAGATCTAAAAGAAGAAACGGACAAAAATACAATTACCCCCCCGCAACAGCCATGGACAGATCATCGAAACAGAAAATTAATAAAGAAATTACAGCTTGAAATGATTCATTACAGCAATTGGACATAATAGACATTTAAAGGACACTACATTCAACAAAAGACTATATATTCATTTCTAGTACACATGGAACATTCTCAAGGATAGATCATATACTGTTATACAAACTAGCCTTAGGAAATTCAAGAAGATTGAAATCATACTAAGTGTATTTTCAGACCACAAAGCTTTAAAATTGAAGTTCAACTGCAAAAAGAAAGAAAAAAATCACAAATACATGGAGATTAAGCAGCATCTATATAAAATATGACTGGGTCAAAGAAGAAATAAGATTAAAATTACATAGAAACTAATGACAATGAAAATACAACATATTAAAATGATTGGTATATAAAAAAGCAGTAATAAAAGGAAATTTATATCATTACAGGCCTATATAATGAAACAAGAAAAATAACAAGTAAACATGCTAACATCCCATCTTAAAGAACCAGAGAAAAAAAGAAGAGAAAAATCTAAAAGTGAGCAAAAAGAAAGAGATAATAAAAAATAGAGTAGAGCTAAATGGAGTTGAGAACAGAAAGCAATAGGAAAAATCATGAAACAAAGAGGTGGTTGTTCAAAAAAATGAATAAAATTTACAGACCCCTAGCTAGGCTAATAAAATAATGAAAGAGAGGACACAAATAACCAAAAGTAGAAATGAAAGGGGAGAGATCATGGCTTATATCGCAGTGATACAAAGGCTCATAAGAAAATATTATGAGGGACTTTATGCCACCAAATTTAACAACCTAAAAGAAAGGGACAAGTTCTAGAAACATATAGTCTACATAGACTGAACCAAGAATAATTGAATGATCTAATTAGACCAATGAAGTGTAAATAAATCCAAACACTCATCCAAAAGCTCCTCAAAGGCAAAAGCCCCAGACCAGGCAGTCTCACCAACAATTTTTACCAAGCATTTAAAAGAGAATTAACATTTACTCATCTTAGATTTTTCCAAAAAATGGAAGATGAGGGATCACTTTCCAAACTCATTCTATGAGGTCAATATTACCCTAATACCAAAGCCTGGTAACAAAGCGCACGTGCACACACACACACACACACACACACACACACACGCACTCTAAGCCAATATCTCTGATGAACAGAGATGCAAAAATCCTAAACAAAGTATTGCCAGATAGAATACAACAATACATCAAAATGATTATACACCACGATCAAGTGGGATTCATTCCAGGAGCACGAAGAGGGTTCAATATTGCCAAATCAATCAATGTGATACACTACATAAACAAAATATAGAAATGATATGAGCTTATCAATTGATGCAGAAAAAGCACTTGACAAGTTACAACATTTCTTTATGATAAAAAACATGAAATAAAATGGGTACAAAAGCAAAGTACCTCAATGTAATAAAGGCTATATATGACAAACCCTTAGCTAATATACTGAATGGAGAAAAGTTGAAGCCCATTCCGCTAAAATCAGGAACAAGACAAGAGATTCTACCTGTCACCACTGGTATTCAATATAGTACTAGAAGTTCTAGCCTGAGCAATCAGGAAAAAGAAAGGTTTTTAAAGGTATCCAAATTGGGAGAGAAGAAGTCAAACTGTCACTGTTTGCAGGTTACATGATCTTTTATATAGAAAATCCCAAATAATCCACCTTAAAACTATTAGAGACAATAAATAAATACAGTAAAATTGCAGGATACAAAATCAATGTACAAAAATAATTGCATTTCTACATACAAATAACAAATCTTCAGGAAAGAAAATGAGAGAATCAATACTGTGTTCTATCACAACAAAAATAATAAAATACTTGGGAATTAAGTTACCAAAGAATGTGATGGACATCTACAATGAAAAATATAACACACTATTAAAAGAAATTGAAGAGGACACAATGAAATGAAAGATATTCTATGTTCATGGATAAAAAGACTTACCATTTTTAAAATGGACAAATTATACCAAGCAATATACAGATACATACATTCATAAAATAGATTTAAAAATATCAGATTTATATGGAACCATTAAAGACCTCAAATAGACAAAGCAATCCTACATAAAAAGAATAAGAAAGAAGGTATCATGCTCCTTAATTTAATTGATACTACAAAGTGTCAAAAATCAAAACAGCTTGGTATTGGCAGAAAAACAGACACACAGACCAAGGAAACAAAATAAAAACCCAGAAATCACAAATATTTAGACAGATAATTTTTGATAAAGAAAAAATATACAATGGGCAAAAGAAAGCCTCTTCAATAGATGGTGCTGAGAAAATTAGAAAACCATATGCAAAAGAATGGATCTGAGCTGTGAACTGTAACCATGCACTAAAATTAATATAAAATGAATTAAAGACCACCGCATAAGACCCAAAACAATAAACTACATAGAAAACATTGGTACCAAGCTTATAGACCTCGGGCTTAAGGTGGACTTTATAAACCCAATCTCAAAGGCGAGGGATGGATGTAAAAACAAAAATAAACAAATGAGACTATATCAACCTAAAAAGCTTCTGTATAGCAAAGAAACCATCAACAAATCAAAGAGACAGCCAATCAAGTGGGAGAAAATATTTGCAAACAACACATCTAATAAGGGACTAATATCAAAAATATATGAAGAACTGGTTTGACTCAACAACAAAAGAAAAACTAACCCAATTAAAAAGGGTGCAGAGGACCTGAATAAACACTTCATCCATGAAGACATACAAATGGCTAACAGACATATGAAAAAAGCTCAACTTTATTAACTATTAAGGAATTGTAAATCAAAACCACAATGAGATACTACCTCACAACTGTTAATATGGCTATTATCAACAAGACAATGATAACAAGTGCTGGAGAGACTGTGGAGAAAAAGGAACCCTTGTACACTGCTGATGGGAAAGTGAATTGGTACAACCACTGTGGGGGACAGTGTGGAGATTCCTCAGAAAATTGGGATTGGAGATAGTATATGACTCAGCAATTCTCCTTCTAGGTATCTACCCACTAAAACCGACAACCTTAGTCCGCAATGACTCTATGTACTCCGACGTTCATCACAGCGCTGTTCACAGTGGCCAATTCATGGAAACAACCTAAGTGTCCTTCAAAAGATAACTGGGTAAGGAAAACCAGGTGGTACAATAGAATATCACCCAACTATGAGAAAAGATGAAATACTGACATTTATGACAAAATAAATGGAACTTGAGATCATCATGTTAAGTGAAATAAGTCTGAAAAAAAGCAAGAACTGTATAACTTCGCTCATATGTGTAATATAAAACCGAAAGTAACAAAATAACAAAAACTCATGAACACAGCCAATGGTTTATTGGTTACCTGAAGGTAAGGGTAGAGGGGATTGGAGAGAAGGGAGCAGGAATCAAATATATGGTGATGGAAAGAGAACTGATTCTTGGTGATGAACACACAGTGCAATACATGAATGATGCACTGTAGAATAGTACCCCTCGAACCTATGTAATTTTTGCTAATCAATGTTACCCCAATAAAATTAACAATAAAAAATAATGATGAAGCACATTGAGAACTTATATGCTCTTTCATAAAATACATGTGTATTGGTGGTGTTTAGTGCTGCGCGATGTCTTCTGTCAGCAATGCTTTGTAGCCCGAAAGCTGGAACAGAGAAAATGGAGATTTTTGCTTGTCCAAGCTTGGGTTTTGTCAAGGAAAATGCAGCAGATGTCAAATGTGGTAAAATAATTGAAGATCAGTGAGAGTATTGTTGATGTGTTTGATGTGGGAGTATAAGCTGGGGAAGGGCAAAGTTAACTGAGAGAGGTGGAAGAAGTTGAGAACCTGATTTTCTTAATGACATTAAAGGTCATTTCTTGTGGAAAAGAGGAAAAGAGAGAGGTAAAGAATAAAGGCAATAGGGGAGATTATTTATTAACCAATAGGGTGTGATAAATTATTAAATGCTGCTGAGAGATTGAATTGGATGAAGCTGGAGAAGAGGCTGATATATTTAGCAATTAGGAGATCATTAGTTACCTTTTAAAAGAAAGTATACATAATGATGTTTATCATTTACCTGTAAGGGTGTCTTTTTAGTAATTTTTACTGCTCATTTACATTTGGTGTACAATCTTATATTAGTCTCCAGTGTACAACATAGTAATTAGACATATAATTTACAAAGTGATCACCCCAATATAGTGATTACAATGTTATTGACTATATTCCCTATGCTGTACTTTACATCAATTTCAGTATAATAGTAAGAGTTAAGGGAGTATGTGGTGAAGAGGTGTACAAAATGAAATTACCTATTTTTGTCAGCAAAAGAAATGAGACATTAGGAATTACTTGAGATAAATGCAGTGTCCAAATAAGGGATTTGTAATATTATTTTGTTTGCAAGTGTGAAGACCAGGTTAAACTGGGGTTTGAGAAGAGTAAGGCATTGACTTGGAGGTTTGGAGTAGGCAGGAAGAAATAATGTCAAATCACAAGAAGCATTGAGGGCCTGCCCAGCTGAGAAAAGTTAACATGAATTTGTCTTATGGTGTTTCCTTGATTTGTGTTACCTGGGAGCAGTAGGTTTAGGGAATCAGGCTGGCTAGGGAGCAGAGGGAAAGCAGGAGGGCACTTAACAGACTAGGAAAATGAAGAGAAGTTAAGAGTGGGGTTATGATAAGGTTAAAGTCTGATTTAATGGGAGTGAGAAAACAAAATAGGTTTTGCCTAAAGGGGGTGGTTCTTAGTTTGAATTCCAGATGAAGCTTAGTTACAAATTTTCATAAAAAAAAAAGAGTGAGGTCTGAAAAGAGTTGAAATGGATGTTTTCAAAGTAGAGCGAATTGGGGAATTGCTAGGCCAGCATGTTATATGGATTTTTAATATAAAAAAATTATATTATTAGAAACACAATATGGCAGAAGATCCTGGAGTTGGTGATGCCACTGTGGAGAATAAGAATTTGAAAGTTTACTTATATTACAGTATGAGCATCAGAGGTGGCGTGGTAGCTACAGGAAGGTGATGGGATAACGAAAGGCAAGCAGCTGAGATGAGTGACGTGAAGGAAGATTTGTTCTCTTGGCCCTGAGTTAAAGAGAAAGGGAAATTCTTTTGGAATGGTCATGAGGAAATCAGAGATTTCAGGGGGAAGCCAACAGGCAGCAGATAAATTACAAGACAAGGGGAAAAACTGTGGGTGAAAGGTAGAAAATATAAATGCTATTGATAGAAGAACAAGGCTACAGAGTTCATAGTAAAACAGACAAGAGGTGCTGTAGAAAGCATAGAAATATGACATTAAAGGGGATGAAATGAGTTGGAGAGAGATGAAAATAAAGCAAGCAATCAAAACTAGGTTTAATGGTTTTCTTCTGTGAGCAAGAGTTACGGTGAGTAATGAGGATGAAGGGCCCACGGACCAAGGTTTTAACTCAAAGCCAATTGAAGGGTTGGCAGTTGCTTTTGCAAAAGGAATAAAGCAGTCACAATTTATCAGAGCTAACTCGACTTCCCATGAGATCTTGATTAAACTGAGGGCTGTATGTTAGTTTAGAGCTGCATCATTATGCTCACCCTGGCTCCTTACTGATGATAGTAGTACAACTCTTTTTGAATTGTGGCATCTCACATCAAATAGCTTTATTCAAGAAGAAGCACAAAGTGTTCTCCCAATTCTATTTCTGGTGATGGGTGGATTCCTTCTTTCTGTATAATGGCAGTGCCTCCTAATGCATTCCTAAACATAAATATTAATATTTTCAGAAGTACTGGGGGTATAGGAATGACAAGAAGGAACCAAGGAAACATAGTAATGTTTTCTTCAGTGTCGGCCTTAGAAAATTGTGACATTAGGGAATTATTTATGGTACTTTTTATTTTCCTGACTTTTTTCTAGATAGCTTCACTGCTGTCTGCTCTCAAAATGCTCAGGGCATATATGTATTTTCTGTTTAATCAAAGCTCCTTATAGTAAACAGCCCTGCTTAAAATCCTGGCAAAGCTCAGCTCTAAAGTTTTCCTTTATTTTATTCTAACACCTGATTCTGTGGCTTGAAGGCCCTGTGTTCTATTTCCCAAGGTGTTCCCCTGGTAACTATTAAGTGACTTGGTGCTAAAATAGTTAAATTTAATAAAAAATTAATGCCTTCACGTTTCCAAAGGCTTTTTTTCTCATTTCAGTTGAGTGCCTTACTCAAAAAACAAAACAAAAAAAAACAAAACAAAAAATAAAATGAAAAACCTGACTATGATGTTGACAATTAAAAGCTCTAGAGTAGGGGAAGGAAAGTAAGAAAGGGCTTCCTGAACCACATTTTAACCAGCAAGACATTCAACTCTTGCTGGCTTTACTGAGGTGCAGGACCTATTCTGTTTTCCAGAGCACTTGAAATTAGTCCTGGTTCCTTGTGACTTGGTAGTATGGTCACCCTAAATTTCTTGGTACAACAACTCTCAATTTCATGAATGTTTACTCTCTGGACCACTTATTTAGGCCTTTGTGAATTGTGTGTTTATTTTTTATTTTATTAGAAATTTTAGCCTGCTTGAGGCATACAAGTATGTAAGCTAAATCTTGCAAAGATCCTTAGAAAGCTACTTATCCCTAAAATCAATGGAAAAATATTTGAAAATAGACCTATTAAGTGGTTTTAACTCTGAATGAAACATTGTATAAGTAGATAAACCTAATTCTTGAACAGACTGAAACCTGCATTTTTCCAAGTATTTTTCTTACTCTAGCCAGAGATCTCCAGGTGCTTACTAAAGAATGTAAATGTCAAAGTGGCTTCATTTTTTAAAGGTGGGTTTGTTTAATATGTGCTTTCTAGGAATAGGAACTGTATCAATAGCACTGTGTCTTTCAAGCAGTGTCTGGGGCCTTTGCCAGCAGTCACAGGCGTGATTGCTTACCATATGCAGAGCCTAAAGTGGCACAAAGTACTAACCAGAGCCAGTTAGCAAAATGAAGATACTTTACTCACCATTTAAAATGTCCACTTAATATCTATTCTTTAGTGTATGTTGTCTGTATTTCCATGTAAGAGTTGTATATTCAAAATGGTAAAACCTTAGGAGAATTTTTTCCATCTGTATATTTTTCAAACTATCCTTTTTCCCATCCAATTAGCAATCAATTTATTTGACCATCTGCTTTACTTTCAGGTACCTTATATATAAAAACATTTATGTGCACACTTGCCTATCTCTTTATTCAAGAAATTGAGTGCCTTTAAGCAACTTTTAGATAGCTCAGGAAACTCTACTGTGTCTCTTGTTATGAACCTGTTGTACTGCACAATGTTCTGTTCTATTCAAGTACCCACCCACTGGCAGTTGTCATGTTGGAGATCTGGCAAATAAATTTCTATTAAGGTCCTATTACCTGATCATTGCCAAAGTGTAGCTTATATTCTCTCCCTCAGACAGTATTTAAATTTTAAAAACAATTTTTTGGAACACAAAACATTAATCCAAGGAATGGCTCTCTGTAGTATGAATTTCAGATATTTATTCCTCTATTAAATATTTAATATATGCCTACTGTGAGCCAGACATTACAATAAGAACAATGAATATGACAATAACAAAATGTGGTTCTACCCTATAAGCTTACAGTATAGTATAAGAGATCAGCATGCAAAATAATTTCAGTATAGTATATAACTGCTATGAGAAAAGTATTTTAAATAATTAATTCAATATGCATTTATTGACTGCCTCCTAGAATTCAGATTAAGGGCCCACTCTTTTCCTTCTAGGAACAAGCATTGTACTAGATGTCATAGATATGGAAGTGAATAAAGAATACAGTCTGTCCTCATTGAAATTACATTTTCTGGTATGACCAAGGCAGTATGGTTTGAGTCAGAAGGAAATGACTTAACTGGAAAGGTTGGCCAAGACTACAGAGTGATCCTGACATTTGAGTTAGATCTAGGAGGATGAGTACAAATTCGTCAAGTTTATGAGATGAAAGAAAATCCAAGAATGTATACAAAGACATAGAAGCATGAAAGCTGGACATATGGTGACACTAAGAAATGGTGAGTAGTTTGATGTGCCTGAAGTGCTAATAATCTGTAGGGTTGCATCATGGAAATAAGGTTGGAAACACAGGTTAGGTGAGATGTTGAAGGATAAGAGCTATCTAACCTGTCGTTCTTGATCAAATGAAACAGGCTCATTTTTAGTCACTTAGTAGCTATGTGACTTTGGAAAAATTGTTGAATCTCTTTGTGTCTTGGGTTTCTCACCTATAGAATGGGAATAATAATTATAATAACCTCATGGTACTGTAGTGAGAATTAATTGTGTAAAATATAATGTTTGTCAAGCACTTAGCACAAGAACTGAGATGCAGTATGTGCTCAATAAATTGTAATTGTTGTTCTTGTGTAAAGGAGATTGAATTGTATATAGGCAATGGGAAGTTATTGAAGTAGAATTCTTGAGAAGGGGACTGATATGTATTTAGAAAGACCATCTTGGCTAGAGAGATGAGAAAAATCTTAGGGATTAGAGACTATAGGCATAGTGGGTAGTCAAAAGACCAGTGTAAAAATTAAGGAAAGAGATAACAATGGCCTGGACAAAGTTGGAGCAGAGTGACAAAGACTCTTCTTAACAAGACTTAAGTTAGGCTCCTCTGAGACCTTTTCTTGACTAGACTTTTACTTTGGACCTCCATGTCCATCTTGGTGAGTCCAGCCAGTTTAAGCAAGAATACTGCTAAATCAGTTTAGAGAGGGTCTTTCAATCTTGATATATAGTCATCATGGCCTCTCTTTAGCAGTTATTCTGTTAAGTCCATTCACAAAAATCCCCCATGCTTGATGTCTTCTCTTAGTAACTTCTATCTACTGACCTCTTCACTCAGCTCATTAGCTATAAATCCCCAGTTGTCTTTGCTGTATTTAGAGTTGGGCCCAAGCTTATTCACTTATTACAATACTTCTATTGCAAGTCTTGAATAAAGCCTTCCTTACTGTATTAATAAGTGTTTGAATTTTTCTTCCTTAACAATAGGATGAGGGGGGTCTGAAGGTATGAAGTTCAGTAGATTTTAGAGGATTGTGTTCTTGCCTCTTGATTCACAAGGGTAAGAACAGATAATTAAGGTTGAAAATGAAATCACAGAAGATGCTGAGTGGTTAGAAGGAATGAAGATACCTTTAACTAAAATATGGATTGCCAGAGGATGTGTGAGTGCATGCGTGCGTGCGTGCATGTGTGTGTGTGTGTGTGTGTGTGTGTGTGTGTGTGTGTGTTAGGGGGAGGACTGAGTTTCTTTCAGCATATTTTGTCAAGTTTGTATGTATAATATCTCTCTATCTCTATATTTTAAAATTGATTTAGTGAGCAAATGAAAACTAGGTGGTTGTTGATGAAAATGTCCTTGATGAAATAATATTGATGAGATTATCTGAATTAAGGATGTAAAACCAAAAGAAAAGAGGACTGAAAACAAGATCCTGATGACACCTACACTTAAAAGTGTAGGAAGAGAAGGAGGAACAGAGAAAGATATCTCAAAAAGAGCAGTCAACTTTATGAAGGAAAAAAAAAATTAAAGGTCAGTGGTACCCGAGCTCAAGGATGAGAGTTTTAAGGGAGAAGAAGTGGTAAATAAATTTTAAATGCAGTTGAGAAGTGCAATTGAATCGCAAATTAGGAGGACACTGAGAATCTTTACTAGAGCTGCTTTATTGGGGAGGTGAAGACAGAAGCCAAATTGCCTGGGTTGAGATGTGGTGTTGACCTCTCTACCCACCCTGATGTACAACTCACAAAGAAGATGAGATCACCATCAATTTGGAAGAAGAAGAGATTTGGGTCTTACATACAAATGCAACAAAATGCCCCATTACTCTTGCAGTGGGGCCTGGGGCTGTATCACAGGCAGTAAAATCTGTAGCTTATTTTGATGACTCTTGCAAACAGTGACTCCATAGCTAAGCAAACAAGATTTTTAAGTGTTTGAGAGTGGAGAATTGGTCTTTTTAATGTATAATTCAATCTAATATAAAAACTCTTATCAATGTAAAAAATTCCAAACCCGCAGAGAATTTTAATGAGCTGACTTGATCCAAACTGATGTCAATTGCCAGGAAGCGAAATCTTAACAGATTATGAAAATGCTCCAGAGAAAGGCAGTTTTGCAGCTTCTTTTATACATTATAATCAAAGCAGATGTAAGAAGAGTTACATGAAATCCATAGGTGGTGGATTAAGAGGGAAGGAGAAATAAAAGTGGGGAAATCTTTGGAATTGGATAAAAATTAAAGTGGAAAGCCACATACTTATTTTACATTGGTGAGTATAGGATAGTTAATGATTAACATTTTACAGCACATAGAAGTGGTATGTGGGGAACAAATAACAACGAGGGATTTTATTGTCTCCTGCTCTGGTGCAGTGAGTTGTTCTTTAAGAGATCCAGAAAAATAAGGATTACTCTGACATTCCAATGTTATGTTATCTTAGATGCAAAAAGAAAATAACAGGCTTACTTAATTTAATGATTAACCTTTGTCAAAAAAGCTACAGACTCAGAATGTGACTACCTGTCATGACCTACTTTTAGTTAGAAATTTTTATATTTAGGCCTTACTATGCAGTTAAATTTGGTCTCAGAGTTTGTAGGACATGCCATGCTGGCCTCTCCTGAACTTGTCAGGTTTAATATGTGGCTCTTTTATGTTCACATCCTTTTGGTCATCCTTGCTAAAATTCAACCATAGATTAGTAAATTCTATGTTCCTTTAATTAAGTGCAGTTAGCATTATTATCTCTCAAGAGTCCTTTAAAATAACTTTGTGCTTTATTTATCTTCCTGAGAAAAGCTGTATTACCTCTCATTATCTTTGACTAACAAGTGAGGCATAAAAATTTATGTGAAATACAAAATTTCTTTTTTTTTGACCATGTAGAATTTTCACAGTAATCTAGATCCTTGTTTGTATAAGAAAGTGTAGACTCCACCCTTCTCCTCACCACCCTGCTATCCTTTTTAAAATTTGTATTGAAAGTCCGCAAAGACTTATGTACCCCAATGTTCATTGCAGCACTGTTCACAGTGGCCAAAACATGGAAACAACCAAAGGTCCCTGCAACAGATGACTGGATAAAGAAGCTGTGGTACATATACACAATGGAATATTACTCAGCTGTAAGAAAAGATGAAATATTGCCATTTGCAACAAAATGGATGAACCTGGAGATCATC